>MPNW01000480.1:46879-74224 GCA_011800805.1 Hirudo medicinalis
TTGTTATTATTATTTTTATTATTATTATTAATATTATTATTAATATTAATATTATTATTACATCGTTTCATGATATTGCACAGTTTTTTCTATTAAAACCTTCCATTTAAAATTACAAACAATTACAAACAATTATAATGCAAACGATTTTCAATTTCGCTTTCATTCCGACATTGAAAACCAAACAAAGAATTTCCAATTGACTGCATCTAAAACCACATTTCCTAATCATCAGCCAAGGATCTGCTCTTAATCAACACCTCCACAAAGAACCTTCATCACAACTTGACCTCACTCTTCATACTTGACCTCACTCTTCAATGTAAAAATGTAAAAATCATTGACAGCTTGCTGTCCACAACCTTCTCAGATTTTCCACCTCATCGGAAAAACCCCTGGAAATCCTCTCGCATGCGCAGTGAGCATGTTTAGGATGATTTAGGGACTTCATACGACATTCGGTCTGCCCGACCTTCGTCGACGAATTAGAACTGCAGAAGTTTTCGCGGGTGTTTTCGTTCGTCGTCTGCTTGGTGGGATTAATTGCCTTTAAACAATGAACAGGTGTCTTTTATCTACGAGGCACTGCATTATCGCTCGAGATTTAATTGCTTTATCTCAACATAATAATTCGTCATCATATTAATTCGTCATCATATTAATTCGTCATCGCCGTCGTCATCGTTGTTGTTATCATTCGTGGAGTTGTTGTTGAGATCATTCAGAAGAAGAACCTTTATCTTCTGTATCTTATTCAACCATGCTTCGATATTGCTTACTATATTGAAACGGATAACGAAATAATATTAGTAACGCTTCCTCATCGTCATCACCACCAACTTCATCGTCATCATCACCAATTTCATTGTCACAAACATAAACCATCACAATCGGCGTCATCGTCATCAGATATAATTATCAACAACTATAATATAATTATCAACAACTATAATATAATTATCAACAACTATAATATAATTATCAACAACTATAATATAATTATCAATGTCGTCACGTGACCTACTTCTCAGGAGGATATTTCATATTTTTGAATTCAGTACATCAAAGGAAATCAAACATCCGCTAGAGGATAACTCCAGTCACCTGGAGTGATCTGAATGTGATGATGATGATGATGATGATGGCGGCGATGACGACGACGACGACGATGATGATGATGATGATGACGATGACGACGACGATGATGACGATGACGATGACGATGACGACGACGATGATGACGATGACGATGACGATGATAACGACGACGACGACGACGATGGAATTACTGGAATTATAGTTATTTCCACTTCAAATGTCAGTTGTAATCGAATTCCAGAATTGAAGGTCATTTATATTCATTGTTGAAGGTCATTGTTGAATTTTGAAAGCTTTTTTATTGGCTGATAAAATGTTTTTAATCCAATTAATTATTACTTTTCAGGGAAATTACAGATTTGTGAATTAGGGACAGATTTAAAACATTCCGAATTTGGACCATTTATTCAATCAATTTACTCAAAATTTCCGATTTTATTTTAATGCAAATAATTTATTTGGAATAAAAACACTATTTTGTTGAAAAATTAATATTTTTCTAATTTTTAATCGATGAAAATGACGTTTCTAATTGATTTAATTTTGATGTTATTCTCTCAAATACTTTTAAAAATCATTTTCCAGCTTATTTTTAATAACACTTAATTATATTATTCATGAAATTTTAAGTTATTAAGTATTAAAATATTAGAATTTATATTTATTAATAATTTAATATTAAATATTAAAATATTAAATATTGTTTTTATTAAATTATGTTTTAAATGACTGTTGTTGATATTTGTGCAATAATTTATTTCGATTAATATAAAATTAAAAATTAAAAATATAATTTTCTTTATAAATGGAAATGCATCGTCATAAATGTTATTGCAAAAAGAATGATACTGTTCCATTGTCGTCGTCGTCATCCTCCTCCCGAGGTTGGTTGAGGAATCGATTTGCATGCCATCAGGATTTATGGTGACGGTGCAGATTACACTCTTGGTGCACCAGTTCGCTCATCGTCATCATCACCATTATCGTCGTCATCACTACATTCGCCATCATTTTCGTCATCATCGCCATCACCGCCATCTTCGTTATCGTCATCATCATCATCATCATCATCATCATCATCACAAATCACTTATTGGCCGTAGCATGCGTATATTCAGCACTCCGTCAATTGTGGTTATTGGGGCTGACCGACGTCCCCTGGAATTGAATTACGAACGGCAGGCTGAAGACGCTCTTCCAAGGCAAGATTCCATTTCATCCTTATCCGTCTGTCCTTTGTGTCGACATCGATTTATTAGAACAACGTCGTCACATTCATCCGCAAGGTGTCGCCTCTTCCGTCCATCCATTTCACCATGGCTTTAATCCATCCGTTTATCTATTCGCTCTTCTATCCGTCACGAGTCCGTCCATCCATTCATCCACCCATCTATCCATCCGTCCATCCATCTAGTTTTCCACTCTTTTATCTATTTATTTATCCATCCATCTATCCTTCCAGTCAGAAATCCATTACTTTATTATTTCATTTATCCATTCATTCTTGTATTCACCCATCCACCCATCCATCCATCCATCCATCCACCCATCCATCCACCCACCCTCCCATTCATTCATCGATCTCTCCTTCCACTCATTCGACCACCCACTCCAGTCATCCGTTTAATTTTCTTTTCTGCTCCTGTTTCCTCATTAAATTCTCTGTTTCCTATTTCACTATAATTTCCGCTGTCCTGAAGCTCGTCAAATTAGATGTCAGAAAAAAAAAATTGAGCTCTTCCTCGGAGCATCAATTTCTTGGGGATTTTTTAGAATTTTATTTTCCTTATTTATTTTATTTATTGTTCCGACTTATTGCGAATTCTCGTCCTACTTTCTGTTTTGTTCCGTAATTTGAGTTGACGTGTGATTTTATGATTTGGATTCCATTACGTCATTGACGCTATTTCAATGGAGCAATTTTCCAAGCGCACACCGTTGTTAATCACGGTAATTAAATCGGACGCTTTGTTTAATGTTCTGCTTTTAGCGTCTGTCAATTCTGAAATGACTGGCTGAACTAATTTTTACGAGCAGCCAATTTTGAGGTGCTGCTGCCTCAAAAACATCTCCTCTTCTGAAAGATTATTGTTACCTGTGAGGTCCGATATTGTCTTGAAATATCGTTCGTGTTTTTGAGTCATAATTTAAAAATGAAAAGAAATAAATAGGAATAGAATTGAATCTTTGAATTTTAAAATGAATCAATATCCCGCATGGCACTCGACTTGAAATGAACTACCACAGACAATGCCAGCGCACTACGATTAATTTTACATATTTGCATAAAAATAAATATTTTAATAAAGAAAGGTCAAACATTTAAAAATAGAATAGAGGTTAGTTAGAATCGTGATTTAAATAATTTAATTAAACAATTTTTAAATGCAGCTTTTCTACTCACTTTTTAGAAATAATTATTTCCAGAAATTTGAAACTCGAATTGAAGAAGAACGAAGCAGACGACAATTCGATACTTGTTTACAAGTATGGCTGAGACGCGGAGTAAGTGTTTTGGACGGCGTCATCTAAATTTAAGATTTACTTGATTAATTTCAGCACTGTAGAGATCTATGCCGGTTGATAAATTGCCGTTTTTTCTCTTTTAACAAGTGTGATTAGCAAATTAGTAACGATCCTTTATAATCTGTTTGTTTGCCTACCTTGAAAGTTTTCGCTATCGCACGTTCTCTATTTATACAGCTTTGCTCGTTTTTGCGAGCTATAGAATGAGGACTGTCGGAAGCCAATGTTGGAAATTGTTTATGTGTTTGTCTTCGGTAAGCCTTTCTGCTTCTGTAATGATGATTGGATGGCCGCAGAGAAATTAGGTCTGCGCATATTGTTCCCCTGAAAATATTTTTGCACGAAGGTTAAGAAAGTCTACAACTCCTGTGCCGTCAGAAACACTTTTGTGCAATATAACAAACCTGGAAAATATTACATTAAAATTGTGTTTTCGAAGACTTGCACTTGCCATGGACTTCAAGGCTTTGTAGAAGCTGATTACGGGACCTGATATCCTCACAGTGTTGAAGGCTGATATGAAAGTGCTAAAGTTTTGGAAAATAAAATCGCAATCAATCATTTTCTAACTGCAAAGAACCCGCTTTAAAGATCTGAATTGATGACCCTAAATATCTTACGTGACTAGTTTTACTTAAAATTACACCAATTTTTCATTTTTAAAATGAGAATGAGTGAAAGTGTTGTAAATTGAAACTACTGAAGTATTTAAATTTGTTCATCAAACGAGTGAATGTCTTGTAAATTCATATAATAAATGTCCTGAGAATTAACTTTTAGCAATAACCATGAATGCTTCTGTAATCTCTCCCATAAAATATGACACTTCAGTGCCCACAGCTGAATATATTTGGTAATTTCAATTTTCAAAACCCAATTCTAAAGTTTATGACTTTATGTTTTCAATGTCGTTTAGATATTTTGGGGCATAATTAACAAATGTGTTCACTACTGAAGTGATTTCTATTGCAAAAGTCCAGGGTGCCATATACAGTACATGTAGTGCAGTAACTTAAGCAGGTCGTCAGCGCTAGACATTTTTATAGCGCCCTTCCCGTTTGCCATGATGAACGGCGCAGGCCTGGTTGTGAACTAGATTCTCCGTGAATGTCTACTTCGCATTCACTCATCAATTCACCAGATTTAAAGTAAATTCACTTTAGCATCACGATTTCTTTTTAACTTTGGAATGGATCTTTCCATTCTTAGGCGTGCATCCAATTAGGAAGTAGCTCAGCTTCCGTGTGTTTTGCTATCGTGCTTACTTAGCTTAAATCTTCGAATTCTCGTTCATTCTGAAACTCGGGGAATGCGTAAAATTTTTATTCCAAGTTGGAAAATATTCGCCTCGACTAAGCTTCAACTTTATCTAAACAGAGGATAATTTAAGGGCAGTCTTATCCGTAGCGTTGTCGAGGATATCGTCAAATCTTGAGCCAGACGTTTTGTCTGATTTGTTGAATAACCGATGACAGATAATATATATAATAAATAATATATTATTTATTAACTTATTATTAAATTTATTAATTTAATATATATAATTTATATAATTTTTTATATAATTTATATAAATTTTTTATAATATATTATTTATTAATATAATTTTTTACGTAAACCTAAGTTTATCGTATATTTAGAACATGGTTATAAAAGAAGAGGTAAAATATGGAAACTGTGTTAAAGTCTCTTATCTTAGGTACTTAGACGGTTATATTCAAATTATTTTAAGTAATTTTAATATCGATAGACTTTCAAATTTACTCGAAAGCTTAATCTGAGCACATTTATAGTCAAAATACCAGTAAACCGATAATTTTTTAAACACGAAGGTTGCGTTAATACCAGGCTGAGAAATTACTTGTGAAATGAGAAATTCTCTGAGAGAATGCCTTATTGATTAGAATGGTTCGGTTGCACAAAACAAACGACGCGAGAAATTCATTGACGCAGTGAAAGGTCCTGAGTTCCCCAAGAAACTAAAATTGAGATTTAAAAACGTCGAAACGTCGAATTCAAAAGATGTCATAATTTTTAGTAAGATTACTCATTTTGTAGCCGATATTTTTATCGAGAATTCGCGCAAAGCAAAATGAGTGTCATCGAATTTGTCCAAATAAGGCGACTTGTTTGCACCAAACTCGATGTATATAATGACGCGACGTTCACTAGATGATTCTTTTTTTTTATCCAGGTTCTTTTTTTTCTTCATCTGGAGGACCGCATATTTGCACTGGGATTTTTAAATTTTCATCTGTCATTATGAATTTCAATTTCGATATCATCGTATTCTTTACTGCTAAATAAAGCACGCTAACTGCTGACATTGATATCTTTTTCTGAGAAAGTTATTTCACCTTTGCAATCTCTCTCGCATTATCTTCAACTCTGTCATTCTCCAGAATTAATGCATCCATGTGCATCCTACTCTTATTTGTTTTCGACTCCAACTTTCAAAATGCAGGAAGCACGCTTGTCCGTCCCAAAAAACAAGCGATGTTAATAAGGCGACAGGGCGTATGTGTTGAGTTTGTCTAATCAGTTCCTCATCTTCTCTGCACAGGTATCACGGATGTCAAAAAGATTTTGTCCTAATAGGATGCAATTAAGACAAGAATAAATATTCCTTATTTTGGCGGTTTCTCTCTATTAGTAATCAGTAATCAGGACTATTTCTCGAAAGAAAATTGTTGTTTCTAAACCTCGATCTGTATACGAGAAGGAAGCTAGGAATTACGCTTGCTGTCTTGCGGTTGGGTCACCTAAACCGGAAAATTATTAAATGGAAATTATTGCTTAGTTCGGACGTCGTTTGTTGGTGGAAACAAATTCCAGGAAAGACCTGCGTTAGACAAAGTCAATTACCGCATCCCTAAACTTCGCAGACGAATCAAAGGAAATTGTGATGACGATTGTCTACAAACTCTTTAAGAGTTCGAGGATAATTTAAGTTTTATCTAATCAGTGAGGTTGGATCATGTACACGGGAGATAGTGATGCACTTGAGGGGGGCAACAAGATCTCCGAATGAAGAAATAGCTCGAAATAATTGGTGTAATAAATTCGTATTTACTCGGTTTTATTTAGTTTCATGAATTTCTTTTCGTGATCGTAACTCGCTTCACTTTTCAATCAGGCAGTCAGAATGAATGACATCAAATGACATCAACTGTATGTGCTGCTCCACCTGTTCCGTTCCTTCCCCACTGCCTCAAGTACGTCCTCAAGATCTTGACGGACGCCTTAAGCACCACGAATGATCAGAATAGTCAAATTGATGAACCAGTATTATAGTGGAGTCATTTAAATCTCTTAAATAATTGCATCGATAAATGCATGTTAATCTGTAATGTGCAATCTGCAATTGTTTACAAATTCTATTCTCACTTCGTGTTAAGGAAAGGACACAAATCCTAACGCATATCGTAATGCTTGTATTTTTATTTCAAAACATAATATCCAATGTACCGGTCACAAAACCAAAGTTTGTGGTTATGATAACAATCCTCTGCCCTTTTGAGCCTCACGCAATTAGGAAGAAACACATGCTACCCGTGGAGCAAAAACCTTTGTTACACACTGAAATTTATCGAACAAATTGAATAAACATTCATGTGTGTCAGTAGGCTGAAGTGAGAAACTATTATAGGCGTGATAATATTAAGCTTATAAAATTTTACAACATGAACATTGAAAAAATACGAGAATTGACGTATTTTAAAAATCCCTTACTTAATAACTAGTGGAGACAGAAAGAGAAAAAATAAGGTCTTGTAGCTTAATTAGTGACTTCACACAAACGTGTAGTTATTGAGTGAGTACATAATAATTATGAACAATACCCTTCAAAGCGTTTAGCGAGCAATCAACACAATAGAGAGCCCGGCACTCATGTAAACCAAAGAAAATTATCTCTGAAAACACGGACAATTAAGTCTAACCGTGAGACCAAACAAAAATGGTTGAGTAGCTGTATGCCAATTCAAAATCGAATAAATACTTGCTAGCAACATTGATACATAAGGGTATATTCAAGCAGTGTTTGAAGCAAATGATTAATGAAATTTTGTTCACATCTGACCGAGACAGGTTAATGTCAAATGTTCAAATTTCCCTCAACAATTTAGTGTTCATTTTCAAAAACACTCTCCTTTCAAGATGTGCCGAAGACTTTTTCTTTTTCCGAGCTGTCAGGTCACCACAAACTGAAAATACTCGCTCTCCATAAGCTTGTGAGACGGAGACTGATGTGAGATCTAATGCCAATCTGCTTAAGTTGATGTAGAGGTTTTGTCTGGAAAGCCAATATTCACTCGCTACGACATCGTGCTGAATGCTGGACAATTCAACCATGTACTGGGCAAGTTCCACTTCTAGTGATGTTGATGAAGTGTTGCTCTCGCTCACCATTTTTGCGAGGAATTTGAAACGCTTTTGCGTTTGAGGACTCCCACAGCGATCTAGACTTTCGGCATTGGCTTCAGTTGAAATCTGAAGTTTCAACAAACTTTTTGAATTTTTAGCAAGTTTACTCGCATTCCTGCACGAGGCGTTAATGGCAGCAGTCGTAATGTGTCGTGTTCGCAACCCAGCTTTCACTGCCACGAACGCCTTTGGGAAGGAGCGCTATATAAATAAATAACAAAAAAGCCAATATGAACTACATTGCAATTACAACTTTTATCCAAAGTGTAATCCTATCCACATTTGCCCCCACAATTTTCCATAATTTAAATGCTTTAACGAAGTAATAAAACGCTTAACACCTCTTGATTAATGTACTTCTTGGCTTCAGCGAGATATTCTTTCATACCAGATGTCAGCAAAATCTGACCGACACACGGATCTAAGAGACAGGCAGCACAAGGCATACTGTCAAAGAGTGGATTACTTGGACTCAAAATTGTGATAAACCTTGTCACCAAAGACTTCAGCAGAAGATCCGACAGTTCCGACTTGTGCTCACGAAGGTGGTAAGATAGGTCCAGGAGAACTGGAATGACGTTCGACAACATGAAGGATTCCATCTGCATTCGGTTCAAATGGTCTGCAAATGGCTGTAAAACCGTGTAGATATCTTCCAGTTTATTCCATTCATTAGCAGACAGTGGATTCCACTTCATCTCGTTAATAGTTTCACTTAAGGGATGCTTTATCTCCAGCATTCTTTGCAACATGGGTATGTCATTGCTCCACCTTGAACTGTATTCTGTGAAGACGGTTTTTCCACACTTTCCGACCAATTTGTTTGTAGCCACTGAAGATTTCCTGAATTTTCTAGATATGGTTCTGGCTTTGGCTAATGCAGTGGAGTGAATTTCATTTTGTTCCACATCTTTTATAACCAACTGCAATGTTTGAGCCAGACAAGGGAAGCTGCGCAATGGCAAAGTGACATCGTAACTGAATTCATCGTCTTCTTCACCCTTGTCATCGTTCCAGTCGTGGTTCGAATCATCGTCATCTGAAAATGCTCTCAAATGTACGGTTTTGGTCATGTTACTCCCGTTGTCTGTTATCACCATCAGAACTGTTTCTGGATTGATTTCCCACTGTTCCAAACAGCTTTTCAATCTCTCTGCAATCATGTCGCCGCTGTATGGAGGTGATGTTTGGAAAAGATTTAGTAAGAAATGCTGTGAAGATTTTAAATTTGGGTTGAAAAAGCAAACTGATATTGCAAGAAGCACGGTCACGCTCTTTTTATTCCAGCAATCCACTGAGACGATGAAACGCCGACCTGAATAAACCATTTGTTTAACTTTTTTTATCGATGCTCTCCATTCTTTTTCCAACAATCCATTTTGAACTGTTGAACCTAAAAAGCAACGCGGAGGATGATTAAAGAAATAAATAATGATGTATCGATTAAACAAACCTGGCATGCTAAATCTTGGATCAAGGGTTTCGCAAAGGTTTCGAAAATCAGCATTTTCAGCTAGAGAAGCCGGTAATCCGCTCGATATGAAAAATGTTGTTAACGCCCGATATCTTTTGACAGCTTCACTGGAATTCGGGGCCCATTTCGTTGGTTCTTTGAATAGATCCGATGTTTCTGGCTGAACTGGGGACATTTCTGACTGCATGGAAGTGTCTGGATGAAGAGATGTACCCTCTGAATATGAATTTAGAAGGTATTTAGGTATCCTAAATTTGCTTTCTTCGCCTTTCAAGCATTCTGCGTACAATTTGGAGTGGCACGAGCTCAAATGAGACTTCAACATCAACACGTTTTGTCCTGGAAAATGTCTACCGCAGGAATAACCGTAGCTCAAGTAAACCTTGCAGCGAGTTTTATTGATGACTGAATTATATTCAAAGTATTTCCAAATATCAATTTCCTTGTTTGAATCGCTCATTATTTCCAATACTTAAAAAGACCGAATGCAATGTGTAAACTTTCACGTCTGAACCTAGACGGGTTCAATTGCAATCGATACCTCTATTCCCTGCCTTTTGAATGACCTATGGCAAGTTGGAGCATTCAAACCAACATCAGATGTTACATCACCAGCGACGAATCACAGCAACAATGTTTGAGTGTAGGAATAATGATATTTCAATTAATTATTGATTATCTTCACGTCTCGAAACATTTCAAAGGAACAAAAAAACTCTGACGAAGTTGGAGATTTTCTTCAATCTTACTGCATCGTTTTTACTTCTAAGAATTAAATTGAGCATTAATCCTGCCCTTCCCGGTCATTTATCTAGTAATAGATAGTAATGCCGAATAAAGGGCTAAAATAGCCAAAGAAGGTTTCAGATATCAGCACTCAAACTGAATGAGAAATTATATACACAGTTAACCTTATTAGATTACTTACTTTTATTCGTAAATATTTAATAATAGAAATTTCACAGTTTTGAATGTTCGAATTAAATTTGTAAAGTTTGATTCTTCGTTTCAGTCCATAAAACAATAAATTCATCCAATTAAATTACAACAAAAAATTCAATTCTTTTTAATCGGTTAAAAATGATTGGATAACAAATGCTAGTGATGTTAAGAACAATTGGTGTGCGAATTCATCAAGTGGTCTTGACATTTGCTCAAAAATAGATTTTCCGAACAACTGGAGCAGACTGCGTTTGGAAGAGGCTGCAGTTAAAATTGTCGACTTTCTTCATATTTTGTTATTTTACAAAGATATGACAATTTATATTCTGTATACGAATATTTTGGGTTAAGTATTTAGTTACAAATTGCATTTCTCTTGATTCAAACTTCCTGGGGTGATAGCTGAAATAATCCTTGGTGTTGAATGCTGAGCGATGTGACATTAAAATAATTTAGTAATTTTATTTAGCTAAATATTTAATAGTTAAAATTAAGTTTTTTTGTTGTTTGAATGTTATTGTTTTGTAACAATATGACAGCTCGCTAAATTTAAAAGTTAATTTTTAAATCTAAGGTAATATTTGTTTACATTGAGACTATGGTGGACACATTGAGTGGTTTCTTGATCTGGAGAGACTTCATTATAAATAAGTTGCAAGATAAAATGTTGCCATGTAAATAAACAATTTTATGAGCAAAGAATTGGAAAAGATGCCTAACCACATTTCTCCATTGTCGTCGTCAGCTTGCATTGGCCTTTATTGTGGACGTACGATTTTAACGAACAACTCACTCTCGGAATGTGGGGTAACTGATGTTTCTTTTTTGAAATATTTTATTTATTTGCACATTTATGTGTTTTCATTTAATTTTCGATAACATCGACAGATGTATTTGGAATGCAATAGTCTCACGAACTTAATGCTTAAATTAAAATTATGAAAGAAATTCATGTTTCCATCTAAGAAAGTACTGGACATTCGAACATTCATCCTCCACTTGTTATACTATTTAAATTCAATTTAAAATGTCTATATACTTGTAATAAACTATTAAAAATAAAATACACTTGCTTATATTTCTTGTAATAAGCAATTACAATTAGTAATTTCAACATTTTAGCATTATCTGTCTCGAAATTAAAAAATGAATTTAATAAAATAATGTAGAGAAATTAATAATGTTTATTGCAATAACGCAAATCATTCTAACAGGTGCTAGGTCACACTTATTCAGAAATTTCAGATTTTATTGAAGCCTCAGAGATTACAATAGATTCATTACTTAATTCTGTTATGCAACATTTTATTCGTAACTCTTTGTTTGCACAGCTCACGTATTTTTGATGTGTTATAAAAAGTTTTAGGCTTCTAGAAATCTTTGCTCAATCTTCAAAAGAATAATTGCTGCAAACATTGCATTTAGCACTGGGCATCTCATTCTCATCAAAATTTAATCGGTTTGATTCTTAACGGAGGAAAATCGAACCGTACGAACTCTTCCTTTTCCAGGCTTGTCCGGCAGGTTCCAGAGTGAATGGGAGTGGAATCTGCGTGGATTGTGACCACCAACTGAGCTTCTACGACTGGAATTACTTGGCCTTCATGGCAGTTCTTCCATTAGGGATGAATCTCTTCTTCATCGATAACACTGTCAAAAAGAAGCTGTGAGTTTAAAGAGTGAGACTGATGATGAGTGCTATTTAAGTGCTAAATGCTCACGTTTAGTTGCAGTGAGGTCGAAGTTGTTTTACGATGACATTATTTTTGATTGGAAAGTGGTGGCATTGTGTTTGCATAAATGTAATATTTTCATCCACCTACATATTGAAAGCAGTTATGTTGATGATGATGATGATGATGATGATAATAGTAAGCAGTAATAACTTATTAGATAACTTTTAATAATAATGAAATTAATTATAGCCACACAGGCTTCTGCAGTGAGATGAATGCAATTGTTTGAGGACACGTGTGCAGCACGAATGCATAATTACATCAAATAATAATAAGTAATTATTAATTAATAACCAAAGATGGAAGCATCTGATTCTGCACTTGTCAGCCATATTGGAGTCATTTCTCTCCTTCTTGACGACCCTAATCATCTTCCGACCAATGGGGAGCCTAAACATCAGGTCTTGCGAGAGCACCCAGCTCTCTGATTGGTACACGATCTTTTATAACCCCTCCCCCGACTTCATTCATACCATTCACTGTACCCAGGAGGCGGTCCATCCACTGTAAGTAAATTTTAATCTTTTGAATTTTTTCACTTCCTTAGGACTGAGCTTTGCCTTAAATAATTTTGTTTTTGAAAAAATATAAAAGAAATTCTAATTCTTTAATGTCACTGTAGCCATCATTGCCTACTGGTTGTTACTGTTTACATTATTCTGTTCTTATGTTTCCTTCAGTAATGCTTATTTCATAAATACTTAGTAAAAATAATTGATCTAATTTTAATAACATGAAATTATCATTTTTAATATAACATCAAAATCAAAACCAGCAAACAGGATTGCTAAGCAATAGCAGGCTTAATTATTATTGCCTAAATCTTCCATTAATTTATATCATAATTATTATAATTTATTCAACAGGTACTCGTTGGTGTTTGTCCACTATGCCTTCAGCATCATCATCATGCTCCTATTCCGCATCTCTTTCTCGAGGCTCTTCTCCATTCCCGGCAGCTCGGGGTCCACGTACATAGCCTGTACTTTTACCCCATACTTGCTTTTGTGCATACTGTCATGGCTGGACTCATATGTGAGTCACTTGTTATCTTTGGGGTCATGGGTTGATATCATTGTCAACTTTCATCATCATCATCGTCATCATCATCGTCGTCATCATGAACCCAATGGTTTATATTTTGGTCATTGATTTGATATTTGATACCATTGCAAACATCGTTTACAAGGATTGTTTTGATGCTTTTTTTTATATGATGGTCAGTTTATTAGTTGGTTGATAATTGCATCGTTTAATTGACGATGGTTGAGCAATAACCAATTGTAATTACTAATAAATAATAAATAAATTAGATAGTTTAGTTATCATTATTACGTTTATATCTTAATTATTAAAAAATATCAGTTAAAGCATTGTCATCATCATCGCTTCAAACAGACTACTCCTTCCCTTACATCATTCTGGTCGCATCCATCATCACCAACGCCGTGCACTTCTCGACATTTGAATCCAAGGTGAGTCTGTCGGTCATGTTTAATATTCCTGTTTGTGTTGTGTTATGTTGTATTCTGTTATGTTATGTTGTGTTATGTTATGTTATGTTATGTTATGTTGTGTTATGTTATGTCATCATTGAGGCTGAGGTGGTCTTTTGCTCTGCTTTGGTGTGAGGTCAATTCCTGTCTGATTCTCAATAATTTCCAGCATTTATTACAAACATTCTCTCGGCATCTTCGCCATGTCGACTATAAACTATTGTTGCTGTTGTTGTTGTTGCTGCTATTATTTATTTATTTCTCTGTCTCAGTTTAATACTTCTGGATCCTTGTAGACAACATAAAATGTTTTAAGTGGCACTTAATCACTCCTCGCGTCGAACGACGAGGTCCGATCCATAAAACTTCGACTGAGTCGTTTCTTTCCAATAACTTTTGGTTGTTTCGTAGATATTTCGTAATTATTGGTAATTTCTCTCGTGGCAGTCATTGCACGACTACAAATGATCTTGTACGATGCTGTCGTTATTTTGCGATGAATCACTCCATCAAATTTATCGCTGCAAATGGGGTGTTTTTTTTTTTTTAAATCTGAAGTTCAAAGTGCATTCGGCCATTTTAACATCGATCGTTTACTTGGCACTGTTGTTCAAACTACTTATTCCAATATTACTGGAATATTAATTATTCACAAGTCGTGAATGTTAATTACCACGATCACACTTATTTTAAGCTGCCAGGGAGTCTCGTGGGCGAACTCTTTTCGAGTCCTCGCAACCTGATCGTCCTCCTGGTCCACTGGGTGCTCCACTTTTTCGGCATCGTCTCCCTACTCGACGTCGGGCATCTGAAACTGAGCCTGTGCCTCATGGCCCTGGTGCCCCTGCCCGCCACCCTGTACATCCTCACCGCCCCTTTCACCGACCCGAAGGAAGTTTTCGAGATGACGAGCCTGCCCGAACGAAGATGGAGGACGTCGTTCACTATGGACAGATGATTGTTGTTGCATGGTGGTGTCATTATTATTATTATTTATTTCTTAAATTATATTATTTATTTATATGTCTTAACTCCTTTATTATTGTTAATGTACTTTCTTGTGATTAGTTGTTATTATTATTTACATATTAGAAAATAAATATTATTTATTAATATTAATAGTTAATGATTTTATTCCTGTTAATGTTCTATTATTATTATTATTATTATTATTATTATTAATAATGGGTTAACGTTTCTATTATTGTTGACAATTGGTGTGATTGCATGACAGTGAGTTAATGAGTATCCATGGTTGGGAATGCACAGGTTGATTCAATGAACGAGGGGTGGACGGTGAAAATCAAAACTTCCTTCGTGTTTGTTTCGAGGACGGCAAAACTTTGACTTGGAATTTCCTTCGAGCGGCAGAACCGATGCTCCATGATTTCGTTGGTAACATCTTTGAATGTTTGCGAGTAATTGTGCTTTGCGTTCGTTAATTTTTTATCTCAGTTATTTTTCAGTTTATTTATGAACTTTATTATTTTTGTTGCAATGTAGTCACCATTCCTATCTTCCTAGCTATGATAAATACATAATATTAGCACATTTTTTATGATGTTATGATTATGATTATTATGCTCGACATTATTGTGACTTGACCGGTGTTTTCCTTTTTATCCGTGCTGTTTCATCATGATGACCACGTGCAACTTGACATGTTAATAAAATTAATGACATTCTCAAACGAATCTCCATGGTTTTACTTGTTTTTCTTTAAATTTGTGACAAATAATCATGGCTAATTCGAGAATGAAGAGTAATTATGGCAACAAAAAGCAATCCTACTCAGAGTTGCGATGTTCGCAAATAACTGTTCCAAATAGTTGGGGTTAAGTTAATGGACGCTTGCTTTCTTTACCGTATGCTTTAAGCCTGCGACAAACTTTCACTTCATTGTTCGACATCCTTCAGTTAGACTAAAATCTTTCACAAACATGTTAAGATTCTTATCAATGCCAGGCTAATTTAATTCATTTGTATTTCAAGCTTTTGACGTTCACATAGGCTGTAAAACGCCTTTGGATTGCGTTTCCAAGCAAATAGCATAATTGACCGGAGAGAGAAGTCTCCAGATTTTAACCGAACCCAGTTGTTCATGTATTTTATATTAGCGTCACTTTCATTACAGACCTGTGAATGGTTCGTTGCTTTTAGAATACAAAGTGAATCGTTAACTAAAGATTTTAATATTTATGGGCATTTAAAATTTAGCAATTTTAAATTAAAAATGAGATTAAATAATGGGGAAATTATTTATGCAATTAATAAAGACAATCAATTTAATTACATGCGGTGGGAAATATTTAACTTATTATTCTAATCATGTCTATGAGAATTCTTGATTTGCAGGCAAAAAAAAGTTTCAAATGTGTTAAAACATTTTTAGAATGCATTTAATCATTTCAAAATCAAATTATGTTTTAAAATTTTAGATTTCTTTGGTGGCGGGATGTCTAAAACGACTGTCAGATTTTTATAATGTTTACGAGCTGAGAACAATAAAACCGATTGCCGGTTCAAAGTTTTAACATTTTCATTTCAACGTATTCGTGCTTCTTACTCTCAGAAATAAAGATGGTTTTCGTGTCAGACTTCAAAAGGGAATTTTATGATATAGTAAATAATCAGGTAATATGCGATCCATTAAGTGCACCAAAGTTCTTTTTGATTGTTGCTCGAATACAATGTCACTAGGAAGATTTTCGGAAACATGCAATACTTGAGAATCAATTTGGTAGCTGAGCAAACGTGTGATTATTAACTACAAATGTAAAACCCATAGAAAGTGCTTTTTATGCAACATTTAGAAAATATACCATTTGATGTTGCAAATAGCTTAGTTATTCGACCCCAAAGTTTTTCCCTCATTTTAACAAGATTTTTCCTTCTCTTGAAAATAAAAGTTATGTAGCACTGTTCTGCCTAAATGCAGTGATTACCTTGCAGCATCTGTGCTAGCATCTTTTAAACCCATTATTGATCTTATGACATAACGTAATAATAATATGATAATCTCATTGATAATGTTAAACCTACTTAAACAAATGAAAAGTTACTTTTCCATTTCTCTCAAATGATTGCATGCTTATTTTTCAACAGGGGGTTCTTATAATCTCGGCCTTGGATGTGGATGCCTTGTGTGCTTGTAGGATTCTTCAGGTTGAAAACATTCTTGTCACAGGCTATTTCTCTTTTTGGCTTTTGTCTAGAATTTCTGCGTCATTGCATAAGTAGCAGAACGCACGATGGATTCGTGCGATGCTTGAAATGTTTGCACTCATGATTCTGTTATTAATGTCAGACCTTTAGATTTCAATGATAATGTCTCAGTAATTGGGTAAATTGTCAAATAAAATCGAGATTGATAATTTGTATTTCATAAATAACAAATAAATTGTCATTAAGTTTATCATTGAAAAAAAACTGATAAATAACCACATCTCAATCCTCTCATTTGCAGTATTTGTTCAAATGCGACAACATCAGATACACCATGAAAGCTGCTCCTGACAAGAACACCCTCGAAAAGGTGTACGCGGAAAATTGCAACAGTGTGAGATGATCGATCCTCTCTGACATTCATTTTAATTTTTATATTATTCCTAAATTTTTATGTTGAACCAGTAAGTTTGTAATAAAAGTACTCGAAATGTTATTCTTAAATTAGAACATCTGATGTTATTCAGTACCAGTACATTCATACTTAATGTTATTCAGTACCAGTACATTCATACTTAATGTTATTCAGTACCAGTACGTTGTCCTGCTCAATTGTGGAGCGTCGATTGACGTCGTCGAGATGTTTCAGCCCACCCCGGAGAAGGTTTTCTTCATCTGTGATAGGTTGGTATTTATGGAATGATCGAGGGCTAACATTACCAACCACTGATTGCCAAGAAATGCTCGATCGCTTGTATTCATCTAATTTATTCATCCAATTTATTCATCTAATCTATTTATCTAATTTATTCATCTAATTAGCATTCCCAATTCCTTCTCGACAGCCACAGGCCGATAGACGTGCACAACATCTACAACCAGGTCCAGGTGAAGCTGCTCGTCAAAGAGCACGAGGTGGAAAGCATTCCGGGATTCGACGAAATCTTCAGAGACGAAGAAGAAGAGGTTGGTTGATGTCGATGTTTTGGAAAGTCTGAGATCGGATGGAGATGAATGTTTCAATGAACTCGAACAATCTCTTTGGATGTCTTAGCATGGAATTATTATTTTTACTTGCAATTATTATTTGTACTCATAATTATTATTTGTACTTATAATTATAAATTGAAGTACATGAAATTATTTATTATATTATTATTTATTCTAATTCTCATGCAAGTGTAATGATGGTGCCTCTTAATGTGGAGTTGTTGGGTTCAAATCCTGTTGAAGGTTGCAATGGAACGATGACGAAACCAAGGGAGCTTCATTGTCATCCTTTTATGCTATTTATTTGAATTTAACTACTTTTGCAAAATAAGAGAATCTCTAATTCTTCATAATCAAATGATTTCATGACGGGCGAGGCAAGCAAAATATTTGAATCTTAAATTTCAAATCCACAACAATGCCCAGCTGTCTCGATCCTTTGACATTTCACGAATCATGTCGACCGATTAATTACAGTCGGACGAAGACGACGAATCGGACGACGACTCGCGAGATCCCGAGTCGGAACCGTCCGGAAAGAGGAGGAGGCTCGACGAGGATGCCCTCGAAAGGAGGCGGGATAAGAGACTCTGGGAGCAAAATAGGTTCGCCATTCGAGATCTGTGCTTTTTGAAGCCGTGGAATCTATTGATATATCGGCAGTTATTTATGTTGTGGATGTATCGACATTCGATTAGATGTTGGTGATCGACGAAGCTACTTTTAAAATTAAGCTGTTTATTGTTTAAAATTGGATTAATTTGGTACTTAATTTGCAGTTTAATGATAATGTTACTGTCCTTAAATAACAGGCAGAAAGTCATGTTTGAATACACTGAGTACTCGAGTTGGGGTTCATCTGTGAGTGACATTAACATTGTTTTGCTATGAAAATATGTTCTAATTAAATCTAATTATTATTAATAAAATAAATTATAATAATAAAATACTTGCCGGTTAAAAAATCAATTCACTTCACCCAAGCAACAAGGATTCTTTCCTCGAGAAAATACATTATGCCAATGCACTAGCTAGTGAATTTTAAATTAGGTCATGAATATGAAATTATGTTAATTTCGTTTCAGTCTGCCCTCCTCCTCTACGAGCTCTGTTGGAAGATGTCCAAGGAGACCAACGACTTGCTGTGGTGAGAACTGTTACTAATTTATTGTAGTAATAATAATATCAATAGATAGTTATCATCTCTTAACTTACTTGCTTATTATTGTTATTATTATTTTTTATTATTGTTGTTGTTGCCTAGTATTCGTTAAGGCATGTTTTATTATGTCGTTGTCATTGTATTTGTGCTTCATCATCCAAGTTAAGTTATTTTCGAATAACGTGTAATCCCTTCGTCGACCAAGGCTGGCCATCGTCGGGGTCACAGAGCAGTACGTGATGGACAAGATAGACAGGGATCTCTACATCGACAGCATATCCATCCTTCAGCCTCATGTGCTGAGACTCAACCCAAAGTAAGAGCTCATTAATATTCATTATCAGTTGAGCTGACTTTGAGAGCAGCCCACTTTATGATAATGAAGGAGCTGTTTCTATTGGTCACGATCAGATTATTCTTTTTCATCTTATGGGTTAACAGAGGTTATTGTTATTATTATAATGTTTAAAGTTAACATTTGATGGACAACATGCTCCTCATTTAAATAATTACAACGGTTAATTAATTATTCGTTATCAACCTCGACTGACATCATGCTCGTGTTCAGACCGTCGGATGGCGAATCCTGCAAGACCTCGGTGAGTCACCTGAAGATCATCTTCAACCAGGAGATCCAAATGCCCCTCTACAGGCACTGGAGCATCACGGGCAGTTTCACGCACTCCCGGTATCTCGCCTGCAGGTTTGTCGTCTGGTCTCTCAAGGGGAGGAAGAGGCTCAACGAATTCTTCGCCGACATGGGGTGAGCCGCTGGGGTGTTGTTTTACGGAATGTGGGGTGTTTGAAATGATGGCTTTTGAATAGAATATTTATGGGGTTTAGCGTTAGAGGTTTATAGACCGTCCTGCTAGACCTTAATCATTCCTGCATGCGGCGATAGTAGTAACAGTCATCATGTGTCTTGTTTGAAACCAAGCCCGCACTGCAGCAAGCACCCTTGGGAAGGAGCGCTATGGTTACGAATGGATAGCAAAAAGCGCCTCTGATTCTTTGCCTAAGGTGCTATATAAATGAACTACATTCACATTTTGCACATTGAGGGTTGCACTTTCAATTCAGTGTTTTTTCTTGTGCTTCGAATGCAATGAAATGAATGACCAAATTATGCAAGTTAAGGATGACTTCAAATGTGGTCGATGTTTTACTCCTGACGTTCGGTTCAAATGTCAACTGAGTACTTTATTTTGTGTGACATGGTTCAGTTACGAGGATGAATTCTTTGATTCATTGAAGGTTACCCATCTCCTACTGCTCTCAGAATTTCATAAACATCGAGCCAAAGTTTAAAGAACCCTTCAAAGAGGTCATCTCGAAATATGCCCCCAAATATGGGTCAGTATTATGGCACTCTATAGCGACCAATCACGTCTGAAATACCTAATCCGACCTAAATGCATGAAGAGTCATTTTCCTAGGTCAAAGTAATTAATATTCAATCAAGCCACAAGTTGATTAATATGCAAATGAATCATTCAGGGTGAACGACCAGGAGTTGCTCCTGCCTTCTTTCCAGGCTCAGTTCGGATACAAGGACAAGTACTGTGCTGCCGACGTCGTCAGAGGATGCGACGCTCTTCTGCATGTCGTGGTTGGTACTCTGGACTGGTCGGGTTGATTGAGGGTTCAATTTACAGCACTTGGGATTTATAGAACAGTATTAGTTGTAAATATAGTATAACATATTATATTGCTATAGAAGGATTATGAGGATTAAATTAGGATTTGAACCCATGACTTGGTTGCACCAAAGCGATGGCCTTTAACTGCTTAGTTGTAAATAAATAATATAATAGTAGATGTGGTAGATGGTACAGGCATTTTTATTGTGGGCTAGATTTGGCCAATTACTCGTGCCTTATGCTTGCCTGAGGTCATGATAACAAAGTTGATCATTGATGAAGGTCTTAGTTTTTTTACTTTTTTTTGTTTTGAAGTTTTTAACTTGATCATGTTAAATTAATTGAACTCAATTTTTTTTTAAATGTGCTGGTTTTTTCCTATTTTTAGTCTCCCTCACAGGACAAAAAGGATTCTGCAGAAGATCAACTCTGCTCCAATTTCTTCGCTGCTCTTGACTCTCTGAGCAGGTGATGAATTAACATAAATTAACATTTGCATTACATTGCAGCTTATTTATCAGAATATTCAAATGCTGTTGAACATTGTTGAACATAACATTGTTTCATTCCATATTCATAATATCTGTGGCATTTAATTCAAGTCGTTATACTTTCTAGGTTCGAGTGATTTTTTGTTTCGACTTCAAGAAATAAATAAATAAATAAACAATTAAATATTCATCTAACAATCCTTGACCTCGGCCTCGACCCAGGTACAACACGGACATACTTCGGAAGGGCATCGAGCAGGCCAAACAGCAACTGATGACCCTCGTCTCCCAGGTTCAGAGCTTCCTCGACATGAACCAAATCATCTGTGCGGGACCTTTTCTGTACTCCTTTGTTCAGCAGGTGGATTTGAAATTACTTGTAATAATAATAATAATAATAATAATAATAACAATAATAATGGTAGAAATACCATTTACCTAGCACCACTTGCATTTATGTATTTATGTAGCTCTTATTCCAAAAAAGGAGTATTTGTCATTGCAAGCTATTTAATTAATGCAAACGTCATTTAGTAGCTGCTACTGTTATAAATTATTCATTATAATATGTTAATTGCAAGCCTGTGAATATTCATGGACATCATTACAATTAAGGGTTCGCTCGAGTCGCAGCTCTTCACAAGACCGAACTGCCTTCACCAGTTGGCCAAGTTCACTTTGGAGGCTTACTGTGCTAATGTGAGTTTGTGTGTTCATTAGTTTCAATTCAATTTTCATTGTAAATTATTACGCTATTACGGCAATACCGAACGAACAGCATACCTAATCTTATAAATTTATTATTATTATTATTATTAAAGTTAATTATTTGTTAAAGTTTTAATGTAAAGGCTAAAATATTATATGTAATTAGTTTAAATAAATAATATTATTCAATTAATTCATTTAATGACCGGTCATCGATTACGAACAAATGCACAATCCTATTACAACGGACTTTAAAAAGAACAAAACTTACCACTCAGAACCGAAGCAAGAAGGCCAAGCAGCTGCCGATGATCCTGGGCACTGTGTCGAAGCAGCGGGAAGTCATGGTGCTCGTTGGCGTATCGCCGATACTCGATAAGTCCATGAAGAAGTGGGTGTCGTTCGTGATGATGATGAAAGTGATGCGAACATGAATGTCTAACGATGGCAGACGAATGGAATGAGTGGCGGTGCTTGTTGCTTTTTCGTGAACATTTGTCGCGACAATAATAATAATAATAATAGTTAATTTATAATGCGCCATTTGCATAGCGTCAGAGGCGCCATGATAATGTCATGTTTTGAGACTTAGCTTACATTTCGAACGATATCTGGGGTTCAATAAGAGCATTTAAATAAATGAGGTGATCAATAAAACATGTACGATGATGATGATGATGATGATGATGATGATGATGATAATGATGATTCCATTTCATCTGCAGTTGTTTCGGGAAGGCATTCGAACAGGCAGCTGTCAGCACAGGATCGAGAATCGACCAGTCATGCTTTGAGAGTTTTGGTAGGCATTTGAACTTACTTTAGTTGCCTTATTCTTAATATGAATGTTCATATCATATTGTTATTGTTGTTATTATTATTATTATCATTATTATTGTTGTTGTTGTTATCGGCTCAAATTATCAAGTAGATGTACATGCAGTGAGACTACATGCATAGATACATTGACCATGTTTTAGGGCCACATGACTAATTCAATTTACTTGGAATGGTTGATCCCATTATGTAACTTTAATTTTTAGATTTAAATAAATTGTTTTAATATGTCAGATTTCTATTTATTCTTATATACTTTATCATTTATGTATATAATTCTACAATACAACTTTTCAATTTAAGCATGGGCCCTTAAAATATGCTCTCCTTTTAGAAGATTTGTTTGTTACATTTTTTCATCAATAATTGATTTCTTGTGTTTCAAACAAGTCCAAACAATAACAACAATAATTTTATTACGAGATTGTGTGATGCTGATGTGAAGAGAGATTTCTAAATCTGCTTTAATTCAACCAAGCTTGTCTTAATTTCAGTCGTGGAACTCAGAGTCGAAGACAAAAGTAGATTTTTCGACACCCTCATCAGTTTTTTGCAAGATTAACGACGATGCATGCTGAACGGGGAATTTGTACAATTTCAAGACTTAGAAGATGAATTCAAAAAACAGAAATTAACATTTGCAATGTAGCTCAGAATAAGTCATTGTTTGGTCGTATAGAAATTTGTTATGATGTTATGTTCGTCATGTGTTTTTAAAATCTTGTTAGCTTTTCATGTTCCTCTGTGTTGCGCTATACCCGAGGTCTTTGTGTAAAATAGCTTGTATTTATTCAAACTTTTCCTATTGAAAATAAATGTTTTTACATTGTTTTTATTTTAATTTTTACTCAGATTGAAATTCTCAAAATGCAACAAGAATTTCATCTCGTATCAAATATTCTTTTCATAATCCCACAATAATTGGAATTGGATTTCTCCGAATCTTGAATCCGCCATTCCAGAATTTCAATTATAACTTCAATTTGAGGAATTTCAATTTGCTAATGCCTCTAATGAATTGTGCGGAATTCAAATTGGCACCAAAGTAGGACTGCTACGTAAATCAAACCTATTCTTGTTGCCACCACACAGCAAAACTTTAACGAAAACAAGCTTCAAACACTCTCAAAACATGATTGATGTTTTTATATTTTATTTGGCCCTTGAAACGGATAAGGTCATCGGTTCATTTAGACGCTATCAACTACTGGGGGCTCGAAATTTCCTGGCCTGTCAATCTTTTCTGAGGCATCAGTCGACTTTCCTGGCAGCTCACCGTGCAAATCCAAGAGCTTTCCAACTGAATTAGTTAAATGTCGATAGTTAGTCATCACATTTGTAAACCAATTGATGGTTGCATTAGATACTCACTGTCAAATTTGGGCTTCTTCAAGACCTTAACCTTCCTAACAAAGACATCGTGAAGGGGGTAGATTCCCTGGCAGAACTTTTCAATATCCTTGCCAATGCTGTCTGGGATGAGCTTGGTGACAACTTCCTTCAAGTCACTCTTCTCAACCTCCTTCTTCATGATCTCAACCATCTTCTTTCTGATGGCTCTGACCTGGGTGCTCTGGGCATAGGCAGTCTTCTTGGTGGAGGATTGCTTGCGGGCAGTGAATGCAATGCAGAAGAGGCGGAGAAGGTAACCATCAGTGGTCTTCACATCAACATGGGCCTCAATCAGAGTCTATTGGCAACAAAATATGTTGTTCATTATTTGCAATTCTGTTTTGTTTGTTGTTATTTTATTTCTTGAATTTCGATTTTTACCTGCCACTTCTTGACCATAGACCTGAGCTTATCTGTGGTCATGTCCATTCCATGGAAGTTGGTGAGGACCTGTTTTCCCTGGACTTCCTCAGAGATGAGCTTGAACTTCCTGAAGGATACTTCATCATTCTGGAGATCAGCCAAGGAGGTCTCGAACACACGACCCTTCAGACCCTCAGAAGCAATCTCTGAAATTTCGTCAACACATTAGCATGCTACCAATCAATACACGTCAAAGAATTTCTTAACTTAAACTAATATTATGCAAGAATAAAAACAAATTTGACACAAATCATTCTTACTGGTTCCGACTGTCCTCGAGACGATGGTCTTGCCGATGTTGCGGTTGGTGAACATGCATGGGGCCTTGACATCGTACCAGTCTTTCTTGGAGAAAGGATCCACACTGAATTTAAATTAAAAATTCAGCTCAAAACTTTCCTCTCAATCAGGCGATAGAAAAGTCATGATATTGTCCGTTTTCCGTGTTTGGGTTTGACACGTGGTTAAATGCTAACGTTAGCAGCGTAAACTTCGCACATTCGTAAAAATCAAAATAAACGTGTAAAAAATCCGTACATCTTCTTCTTTCCTCCTTTCTTTCCTCCTTTAGAGAGTCTCTTGTTTTTACCGACAGCCATACTTGCAGAAAGACCGAACAAAAAGGAAGTAAGGCGATAAAGACTTTCCGATATTAGTAAATGTTAATCTTAATTTTCTATCTGTCAAACTCTATGATTTAAAAATTTTTTAAATGTATTAAAAATATTTACATTTAAAAAAATATTATAAATAGAAATTGTATACAAATAGAATTTAATGACTGATAAATTTTTTTTAATGTTTAACAAAAACAATATTAGGAAATTTTAATTATATAATTTAAATCTTGTAACTATCTATTTGCGAAATACATTTTCGACTTCCAGCAACGGTCACAGTACAAAATGTTTGAGTGTGTAATATGAGTGACATTTGTACCTGGCACTGTTTTTGTAGGGGAGGACCTACAAATAACATTTGGTTTTATATGAGTCCGTCCATATCATCACATTCTAGGAATGAACGTCAATAAAATTTCCACAATTCATAAATAAGTGATGATTTCAATGAAATCTATATATCAAAGGGAACATCATGTTGAATCTCGAAATTGAAAATCGTAAATGACTCAAAATATGTCTTGTTAAAGAAATTACAAATTATATTATTTTGTTAAGGTAACATTCGCTTGTTTCTTTGAATTTTTACGGCTATAGCTATGAACATTTCATCTGTAACTGTACAGTTAAAATTCGAATACTCGATGCAATTTCCGATTCGGTTGTTCTGGGTTTGTTTGTGTTTGCTTATATGGTGGTGGAAGTATTTGCGTGAATTTTCATGTAATTTAACAATTAAGCAATTGAACTAAACATGGTTATTCATCATAGTAAGTTATTGTCAACTGATTTGTGCCTGGAAGTGCTTTTGATTCTCATGTCTTATGTTAAGAACCTGAGATTGAATTTTTCGAATGAACAATACTTTCACGTTGCACTCTTGTATTTTGCGAAGTGGATCAATTTAAAATAACTTCCTGTTCTAATTAATGTCTCTAATAGGTGAAGTTTACAGGAACTGTTTTTGTTTTACTAACTAGTTAAAAATATCATGGTCTGATCATGTCCTGCTTGATTTAACATTATTTGAAATTATATATTTCAACCGTTTTAAGTGTCTATTAAAATAAAAAAAAATGAAAAAGCATGATGGAAGCTGAAATATTTATAATCCAACAAATTTCTTTCTTCTGAGAGGGTAAGCTTTGGTAACTAACATAACTATAAGTGTTTAATTTTGTTGAGAGAACCAGAATATAAAATAATTTAGATATTGCTGAGTACTTACTAATGTGCTCTGGTTTATTAGCAGAGCATTTATTCTTTTTACATTTTCTTAAACATTTGTCTAAACATGTAATCTAATCACTAAGTCCCAAGGTTTATTGAAGTGCAGAAGAGCTTATTAAATTGGACAATGGAAATTCACAATTGAAGCTCTTATGATTAATTGTAAAACAGTTGACTAGCATGGTAGGATTATTCTAAAGTTTTACTGGCATCTTGCCAAACTCCATAATTTGATTTGAACCAAGCCTTTGAACCAAGACAATAAGAATAAAATGAGATGCTATTGAATACTTTGTGTATGAAACCAGTTTTAATTGCTGGTTAATGACCCTTCTCTGCTTGTAGAGCATAGAAATTCTCAAAGTTGAAAGAATTGTCTTAAGTTTCGGCAGCTAAAATAAATTAGGGGAAACTCTGAACAAATTGGGAAAAGTTATTTCAAGTGTGACAAAACACTCCTATTATATTTTTAATATAATTTATTATTAGTGGCATCAAAAAGGTTATTGCCTGAGCAACTTTTCAATATTGAAATCCATCCCCACAAAGTAAAAGGATGTTAATGAGGCAAAATTAATATAATTTCGTATACCTCCGGTATGGGGGTCGGCTTCAGCTCTAACGAAAGGCAGCCAAAGATCATATTATTGGGTTGTTGCATAAGTTCCCTTTACATGAAACTATTTGTTCTACAAAGACTTTTTGATGTTTGGCAAAGTGTTATATACCATTAGAAAGCCCGTGCTACGCTCTACAAGATTAAAGTAACCGTTTTTGCCTGTATTATTTTTTTGTCTTTTTAGAACCGTCAAATGGATTGTCAAGTCGACAAAAAATCGCATTTTCGACACCTCCTTCTTTTTGCCTTTAATCGAGGTCAAAAAGCGAGTGAAGCTACCAGAGATATTTGTGCCGTGTATGGAGAGGACGCTATAGCTGAGAGAACTGCTCGGGATTGGTTTGCCAGGTTCAAGCACGATAATTTCGACC
>MPNW01000481.1:3246-40681 GCA_011800805.1 Hirudo medicinalis
CTTGGATCGATTGAGCTCTTTGCCAATTTCCCTGATCGAATAATTTGCTTGTCTGAAGGCCTCAATCTGCCCCTCTCCTTGTCAGACAACATTTTACCTCCAGCCATTTTTAAAATAGTAATTTTATTTAAAAGTTTAAAAACAGTAATTTTGTAAATTAGTAAAATAGTAATTTTATAAACTTCAAATTAATTTTTAACTCTTTTTTGGGTTTATATATCGATAATCTTTGCATGAAGTGCATTTTGATTGCATATCTGTCAAACATTTCAAGTTTTATTGGATATAAGTAAGATGTCGTTGCTGTTCACTTTCCTCAGCGGTTTCGTTGGTTAGTCGCTCAGCATTCAATCCCATCCAATTCATGTATTTTTGATTTGTCCTCTTCAGTTTGATTGTCTCGCGTTTTATGTTTACGTTTTGTGGCAAGAAGTAAAGGATCAAAAACATTTCTCGTCCTTTTCGGCATTTTGATTAACAATTCTAGATATGATTTACTTTGCAACAACGATATCTATAAACAACACTCCAGCACAACTAATAAAACAAAGGTTTAGAATCAATTTATCTTTATTATTTGGCATAGAAAAAGTTGAAAGTTGAAAAAGTTGAAAGTTGAAAATAGAACAGGTAGACCTATGTTTTGCATAGAGAAAGACGTGTACAAATTTCAACTCAATGCTGTTCATCGTTTGGGAGTTCTTGTGATTTGAAAAAAGTTGAAATAGTTGGCCTAGAAATAGCAGACAAAATAACACGTGCAACGTCACGTTCACCATTTGGGAGGAGTTCTTGTGAGTTGAAAAAGTATAAAATAGTACAGATTTTTTAAACCGGCTTCTCCAGTCAAACTCATTTTCTATGCATTATAATTAATTTTATTACATACGTCCTTAAAATTCAGTCAGCTACTTGCCCTCATATAACTGGGCGATTAGGACGGTGCTCCCGCAACGGGACTCGAATCCGTGCTGCCATCGTGAGAGGCGAAGACTTAAACATTAGACCATGAGGGAGCACAATGCTCCTTGCTTTCAGTAGCTCTCGAGTTTAAAGCTCGTATGCGATTTAGGAAAAGTTGAAAGTTGGAAAACTTGAAAGCTTAAAATTGAAAATAGCACAGTTGACCTAGGAATGGCAACGTTCACCGTTTTGGAGTTCTTGGGACAGACAAACATACACACGTAATTTTCTGTTTTAAATTTTGAAGAAGATATCAAGTCGATCCGACTTTAACTTACCTTGTTTTTACATAATGAAACTAATTATGATATGCAGCTGTTCAAATCTGTCAAAAGTTAGACAAACTGCGATTTTCAAATGATTTTAGTTGCGGCAATATGGTGGAATTTGTTTCGTTTTCAAATAATTAAAACCACTTTTTTCGGGTGACATGTCAGCTGCGTACCCCATGTATGAACAAAAAGGTTTGGAACATACTTCACAAGAGCGCTGAAAAATACATATCATAAAAATTAAGGTATAAAATTATAAATCATGTTTTAAAATATTTAATTTTTACTCGGTTAATGCTTAACATTTTTGTAGAAGTTTTTATGCGCTTTAAATTACTAATTTAAATAATTTTACCGGAATGTTTGAGCTCTCTTTGCATCTCTCTCTGGCTACGAAACAATCATTCTTAACTGATTCAATCATAAACTTTGGACCTTCGTTATGACTGCACGCATTGGCTGATAATTAAAAAAGCATTGTTTTAAACTTAAGACTTTCCTAAACTTTTCATTTCGCATACTCAAACATCCAGGCATATGTTTGCCACCGTTTGGATAAAAGTCTAAGTGTCCCATCGGTCTAGAAATTCCATATACATTATCGGTGTGAATGACGTCCACGAAATTGGCTGATGACGGGTTCAGTCCAATCCTGATATCTTCATCGTCTTCAAACCAGGGTCCGCGGGATCTATGCCTGAAAGTTGGTTTATAGCATTTTTGTATACATAATTATTTGTAAATGTTTAAATAAATGTTATACTAAATATGTTGTCCAACAACCTATGTATTTAAAAACCTGTGACTCTGCCTATTTTTTCCTTCATGCCAGCATGGCCACAGACATGAGCTCCAAGACTGTGGCCAATGCACCACATTTTTTCCATCCAAGTTCCTCCATCCTCAATGAGTCCGTGTATAAATAAGGAAAGAAATGCTCCGACAGTCCGAGTGTTTGAAGCAGAAAGTGGATAGACGATTTGATCAGCCCCATCCCTCCAATCGATTAAGAACACGTTTGCATTTTCCTCGAAATTAATTTAGTAGTTTAAATAATCATCACAATTCTTTCTACGAATTTCAAATCTATTATTTTGAATAAATTGAGTTCTTGTGATACTTATTTAACGTTTCCAATAAATCAAATCAATGCTCTTAATTTTAAGGAGTATTTTACCCTTTGTAGTAAAGCTCCTTTGATGTTTTGAAGCCATTTTGTATCCCCGTCCGCAGTCCAACCATGCACGACGAATATTGATCTCAATTCGGGATTGAACAAGGACCTGTGACCATTACGTTGTGATACTATTTTGATCAATACAACAATAATGGCTTAATAGCATGTTAAATGTTACAATATTCTCTGCATGCGTGATACAAAGACATCGGTAGTAACGCTGCGATGCCAACAACCCTTCTAGAAAGTTCCAGAAGGTCCTTTTACAACCTTTCGTGACCTAATAAGCAGTAATAGGTCAATTAAAGCTTATGTCAACATTACCAATCTTATTGATAACTGGATCGCCTAATTAATTTAAATAAATTATTGGGAATGGCTGTATGTTACTTCTATACTTAAGCATTTAAAAATTTTGTGTTAGGTTGACTTTCTTAAAAACTAAACAAAGTTAAACCATTTTTTCATTATTTTTGAGCAAATGCTCAAAATCAATTTCACACAGGAAATCAACTATTTTACAAAAAGTCATAGCACTAATCTACGCCTTCAAAAAGTAGCAAATATTCTACTCACGGTATTGTGGTGATACTAGCATTTTGGGGTTCGAATTGGTTAAGTCTTGTATAGAGTCGAAAGACTGGTGGTGTCTTCATGTCCTCGATACACATAGGCAGAGGCATTTTTTCAAAAGGGGGGTGGTCATGAAAGCAACCAATGGCGTTGCAGCAAACCTCGTCCGAACTTAAAACCATATTTAAAGGTTAAAATTAGGCTGTGAAAAAATTACTGTGAAATTACTGTGAAAGGCATTTGATGTTTAGAATATTTGACTTAATAAAAAATAACAAATAAATAAAAAACATATTTTACCTCGACAAATTAACCAACAAAACCGATATTAATAACATTTGAATCATTTTTATAAAAAAATTAACTTAAATAAACGGTGGCGAATGGCTTCTAAACACATTTAGGTCTTTATTAAGTAAAGATCTTATCGTGAAGGAATCCAACAATTGTTTTTTTTTATCGGAAGATACTTGAACATAATAAAAACAATTTTATCAGGATAATGGGTTGAAATAATCACTTTTTCAAATGTTCAACTTGGACAACAGGGTGTCACTGAAATTTAGCAGTTTGCTGGATTGGCATTTAATGTTTAAGCGAAGATCATTGCCGCCTTACAAAGCAGTTGCAATAAGATACTTGACAGAACAAACTAAATTTGATTAACAAGACTCTGAGTTAAAAAAGAATTTTTTTAAAAACATAATAACTAAAGAAAGCCTCTAGATTGTCTGTAGTAAGCATGGGTAACTTTCGTTCTACCTCCGAATTTTGGGGTGCAAGTTAGCTCGGAGGGTAGCGTTCCTGCGAACGACTGTAAAAGCAACAGTCGTTACGTGTCGTGTTCGAAACCCAGCTTGCACCACCACAAAGCGCCCCTGGGAGCCGGCGCTATATAAATGGTATAAGCGCCCCTGTCGCTCACGCTTATGGCGCTATATAAATAAACTTACTTATTTACTTGAATTGTCATTTCATCTTTCACGAAAAGTTTTATGCCAATTGTTGTTTTTATTAATAGAATTTTATAATAAGTTTAATTTTATAAACCTCAAAATAAATGTTGTTAGATAAAGTTATTAACCTCGCTGGTGATACAACATACGTGACCTTTGGATTGTTTAGATTTGCTCAAGTGATTTGATCTTTGGAAGGCTCAAGTGACTTCTAATCTTAGCTTGTCTCGACCAGTATGGAGTTAGAATTATTTGAAGCATTTTTTATTATTATAAAATTATTTCAGTCGTTCTGCTTCCTGAAGAATTTTTATTTAAACAAAAGAGGCAAGGAAGATTAAGAACAGAATATCAACGTATTAAATTACAGGCAGAATAATAATTTAATTATAAAATTAGTTTTGAAAAAATCATCTTCTGATTTACATTTTATTCTGATCTTATTGAAGAAGATTCAAGTCAATTTTGTATAATGTCAATTTAGACGAACGAACGAATGATTACTTGAATTGAATTGAATCTGTGTGAATGTGTAAAAAGCAATAAATTTCAAAAGTTAACATTACTTTAATTGAAAAAAAAGTATAAATCATAGCAACTTATCTGATTTAGTAAAGAGAAACATCCAAAATATTTAAAATAACAAAATTATTAATAATAATGAATAAGTTCCAATATACTTCTACAATAAGTACCTATGTATGTGTAGAAAATATAGAACTTTTTTAGCAATTTTAGAATAACAATCTAAATATTATTGATTAATAAGAATTTAATTTTTTAATTTTGAAACATTTTGATTAAAATGAGTTTATTTTAGACTAAATATTAGAATTAACTTTTGTTTAAATTAATCAATCCTGTGACAGGGCAGTGAATTAGAAACTTTCGAAGGGCATCTAAAGACTTTAGAATCCCAAAAGTATCTTCCTTGAGTCCATATCTACGATTCTGCATCGGAATTGCCAAAAAGCATGCAATAAATGGATGAAAACTTCTATAGAGTGGATATCATTTAATATCTCAATACAGGATCTTTTTAAATACTTACGATACTGAGAAATACTAATAGTTGAAGCTTTAGAGAGGACTTATTGGAGTGCCATTCAACTTTTGACTGAAATAATTATAAATAGCGGATACTCCAGTAATGAAAATTCACCTTTCGGACAAGGATGATCATTGCAATTTATGTTTCCCTAGCTCTTCTAATCGGTAAATTTCAATAATTTTAGTTAAACTTATTAATTTGCTTTAATTTGCTAAAAATGTAAATTTAACTCATTTCAGCCTCTGTCGAGGTGAATAGCCAATTCACTGATTCTTGCCTTCGGTGTATTTGCAAGGTGAATAATATTTTAATATTTATTACATTTAAACACCAAAACAAACATTGAGTGGTCTATACTGTCCAAACGATGACAAACCAAAACGGCAAAGTCTTTTGTTTATCAGCAGACGGAACTTTATATATTATTTTCTCAAGGAACAAAATTCTCAGAAATGAACTCACGGTAACCCCTAATGTACCCAGAATCGATAGCTCAACTTGCTTTTTGCAATCTCTTCCCTTTGAAAAAAAATGTGCATATTTCTTTACGCTTTGCCGATTTGATTCTCCGTTGTGGTTTTTCTCTATTCTTGACTGAACCCCTCTACGCTATTTAATTTATAATTTGCATTGTTGTTGGAAAGGTGGAAGGATGTGACAGTCAAATTGGAAAATGTGGAATGGATGTTGGAAGCTTGAGTTGCGGACCATACCAGATTAAGAAACCGTACTGGATTGATTGTGGAAAACCAGGGAGAGGTAGTTTAATATCTAAAGTCTAATTAAGTCTAATTACACCATTACTGAATTATAATTGCATTTTAATTGTAGAAATATCATAATAAATGCTATAAAAACAAAAACAAACCCAACTGTAAGCTAAAATTATGTTGCACTTTTTGCGATGCAAAATACCTTTTTTTCAGTGGCATAGCCAGGGGGCGGGAGCGGCCGCCCCGGGCTCTGTGCCCAGGAAGGCGCCAAATTATCAAATTCGCCCAAACCTCTAGCCTCGCCTTTGCCATTTGTAAGGCCCTTGTTCAGATCAAATGAAATTTTAGTCGAACGAAAATAACAAAACACTTGACTTAAGAAAATGTGACGATTGCACTCGGGTTAAAAGCTTGTGGATTGATCTAAGCTGCATGGATTTGGCTAAAGTAACTAAATATTGTAGATTTAAAGAAGGATTAATACCCAAACACCAAGTTTTAAAAAAATACAAACTATGAAAGGAGTTCAACAACTACATTCTGCGTGTGCATTCAAATATTTATTATTGCAAAAGAGTACAACTAATAAAAGTGAAAAAAAAATCTTGATGAAGGATATTTTAAAAATTGCATATTGATGCGACATTTCATCATAAGTTATTTAATGGAAACATAACACGTTATTAAGCTACTCAATACTATTAATAATTGTAATTACTAGGTAATAAATAATAATTTTGCTAATAATAATAATATTAACTAACTAACTTGAACAGGTTACGAATCATGCACAAAAAATAAAGCCTGTTCAGAGACTTGTGTGAGAGCTTACATGAAGAGGTATGGAACCTTCTGCACAGGTGGACGAACCCCAACCTGCCAGGATTATGCCAGGATTCACAACGGTGGACCACGCGGTTGCAAGAGTTCTGCTACTGTTGGTTACTGGAGCAAGGTGCAGAAATGTTTGAGATGAATTCGAAATCTTTGAGTAGCTCCTGTCTTACATTTGAAAGGCTTTTAATTCAAAATTATTTTGGGGAATCAAATGATTTTAAACATTTATTTGAAATTATTCTGAAATAGAAACAACTATAAATTGCTCCGAGAATTGTATAATCATAAAGTGTTTGAAAGCTTTTTTCTGAAATAAACTTCCCATAAATATGATGCTCGTCGGTTGTAAAGAATGAAAATTTTGGAGCACTCTGGACTCGTATGGTTTCGTGTTTGCCTTTCGTAATTATATTACTTATAATTTCTATTGCCAAAATTTTTATATTATATAATTAATATATATACAGGAAAAATTATAAAATCAAAGATATTGCTAAAATATAAACAACTGTTAAAACTTTAATTCAATCTTTTGGTAGACAGCGCCCTTTTAGAATCGAACCTCAATACAGAAATTGCATTCTATGCAAACTCATTGTAGCATAATTTAAAACACCTTAGACTAAAGAAACTTCTATACCTCTGGATCACTTCTAGCAGATAGTGATGGTTGAAGACCAATTTTCTGATAACTGGAGAACCACCTTACCACAGCAAAATCATTCTAGACCTAGGAGCATCTGTGCTCACTTCGACCAAGAAGCACAAGCACCGAAGATTGCATTTCAAAGAAGACATAGACTGCTCATGACATTCACCTCACCAGGATTTATTTGACTTGAAGTACTAAACTTCAACCAACAAAATAATAATTCCATTTTTTGGTTTTTTTTCACTTTTTGTTTTTTATAGAGTAAAAGTTTTTAGGTATAAATATTTGACATATTAATGCTGAACTTTGACTAGATAGAGAAGCAGAGGTTATGTTTGGACAATTTTCTTGTTTGAGTCAAAAATGTATCTTTTAAACTCAAGAACAACTTTGACAGTTTCTTCTTGAAGTCCTTCAGAGTGAACATTAGCGTTGGGAGCCTCCAATTGATCTGCCAATGATTTTGTCTTTTTTCCTTGTTTGGATCTTCCAGCCAATAACTTAGCTGTTGACTCAAGGAGACCTCCTATAATAAGCAAATGTCAGTGATTAATCCAAATAAGAAAAGCATCCCTAAAACTTGTCCTGTTCTTCTAAGACAATTTTTATATTACATTCAGAGATACTTTAATGATGTGACTTTTTCACATGCATTAAATAAAAAAAAACTTCTCAATGAATACAAAGTCTCATGGATATTGTAACAAATCTCGACTTTACTACATAAAGTCATTATAAATCACACAATTTAAATCAAATAACCTAAGTAATTTCATTTCATTCATCAATCAATGAAGGACTTTTTTTAATCACTAAGATCTCTTCATTCTGATCGTCATATATCTCGGCACTGCACTAAATATTACATTATTACAACTATTACATAGTATCTGTAAATAAATAATTGACTGTAACCATTGACTGTAAGCCAATAATTAATTGAACAGACAATTTCAGACAACAAATACCTTCTATTCTAATTTTTGTTTTGCCACTTTGCCCAAACATTCCCTCAATTATTCCATATTCACCAGTTGATAATTTCACTTTCAGACCAAGGAATACATCCAGTTTTGTTTCCTTTTTGAAAAGATTCTTGCATATGACATTGTAGGCATCGACCATCCTTTCGACAATACCTTCCCTCACTTTTGTCTTAAACACCTGATTAACATAGGATGGCAACAGTTATCAAATCATTATTAGCTAAGACAAATCAGTCAAATTTTGATGCAGACAAAAATCAAATTACTGTTAATTTTAATCAAATTGAAACAACTGATGATACCATTTAATTGAAAAATTAAAAAATAAAAACCAGTGTTATTTGGTATTGAAGTAAAAAGTAACACTTTTTGTTTAGTAAACATTAATAAAAATTACATGAAGTTTAAAGTTGATTAAGATTGTCTTTTACTAAAGTAACTTTAATATGCTAAAACTTTTTACTTGAGTGCATTTTGTAACAAATACTTGTACTTTTACTCAAGTATTTAAGCATTTTTGACAACACTGTTAAATCTGCAGATTATTAAAGTGAAAGTCTGAAATAAGACAAAATAAACAAAATTTGAAACATTGTTAGAAGAAACAATTGTTAATCTGACCTTGAGGTTGGAAATGTTGTCACGATCAGTCAAGGTACTCACGATCGGTCCGTGGAAGGCCAGTCGACAGGTGTTTGAATGAATGTCGGTGTCAAGTTTTGAAGCAATTGTGAGGAAATACTTTGTGCAGTTGATGTTATGGTCAAGGTCAATCACTGCATAGTGAAATATCTTTTGAATCTTTTCATCACCTACAATTAGAAGCACTGAGGGTCAGAAAAGACAACCAGGCTTGAATTTTTAACTCATTATTTATGCATAATATCAAACTGAAAGTGTGCAAAGTTAAATAAAGTCCACAAGTCAAACTGACCTTCATTTTGGACTTTTTCATTTTCATTATTCTCCCCTGGCAGGTCATCCTCGTAAATGTATTCCTTAGAAAAATCAAACCACTCGGATTCTTTGTCCGAATGCACTACCTCATTTCCAAAACCACGTTCGGCATTCTGAGACTCAAAAAACGTGCAAGTACCCATGGTTGTCTCGTGACCAACAGTTACGTGAAACTTTCCTTTCTTTGAATTGATGCTACCTTTGAAGTAGGGAATCTTCCGAGCTGCGACGATGATTCTGTTTGTAGTGGAAAGGCTGCCCGGTTTGCAAACCAAACCTCTCTCGAGCAACTTTGGATCAAACTGTGTCACACAAATACCAACTCTATCCCCCTTTTGTAGAGAATTTTAAGCATTACAAAATGAACTAAAACACATTCATCTGCAATGTCAAAAACCTGAGAAGCAGAGGTTACAGAGTTCTTAAACATCTGAATGGACTTCACCTTCTTCATAACTTTTAACGACGGAATTTCAATGGTCTTATGGACGATAAAAAATATTATTTATAAATGGTTAATTTTTTTAAATATATTATTTATCTAATATTATTAATCATCATTATTTTTAAATAATTAACATTTTATTTATAGAAGTCTTAATCTTCAGACATGCCATAAGAAAATATCATAATATAAAAAATGCTGACATCTTGGATGGCAATTGAACCACTGAGCATTGTTCCAGTCATCACAGTACCCTGACCTGCCCAGAAAAATAAATACAATAATACCAAAATCAACCACATACAAAGAATAATGTATTAAAACCTTTTATGAGGAAGCAATGATCAACTGAGAACAAAAGTGGACCATCTGATTTCCTAACAGGTCTAGTGATATAGATTTAGACTTTTATTTGAAAGTGATTTTGAAATTATTCACCAGTAAGCTGTATGTCTTAGTTATGCATTGATGGATTTCAAAAAATTTAAATATCTTAACACAAAAATTAACTATTTATTTCATTTCATTCACAATAACAAAATTAAAAATGAATTAAGATAGCAAATTTTACCGTAATTCTAAAATACCATGTAATTTACAAAGTTATTGAGATGCTTACAAGAATCTAGGAATTTTTTTAAATACTAGAAACTAACAAATAAAAATGAGAAGATTAACAAACCTGTAACTATTCAATATTAACGTTTTAATGAGATCCTTGATGCCAATGCTTTCTGCATTCTCGGGCTATGTTATTACAAAGCCAATTAATTTTTGTTAGATAAATTGATAAAATACATGATAAGTAAAACTACACTAGAAATCAAGATTGTTTGCAGGGAACCACTTTATATTCATAATTTTAAACTTTACCTCTTGAACCCCACCAGGTCTTGCAGCAACTGCAATGATACTACTGCCTGCAAACCTTGTGCTTTCCAAGGTCTTCCATAACTTTTTTTTCATCTGATAATTGAAAATTTTAACATAATTAAGGTACAATTGGAATTTAGATTTTTTGTTTAGGTTAATTTACGAACAAAGAATTTTGTTCTGCTTAAAAATATCATTTAAAGGCAAATAACCTTTTCAATAGTTGATTCTCTCTTCTCTTGGGAAATTAGATCAACCTTATTAAGCACAACTACCATCTTATTGCATGTAATGTCTCCAATTACCAAACACTCTGCTGTTTGTGTTTGCATTCCTTTAGTGATGTCCACCACCAGCATCATCATGTCCACTATTTGTGCCCCTGTTATAACCATGGTCTATGTTCATTCTATCTAAAAGCCTATTTTTATTTTTATTTTAATAATGTAATAGCGTTCGAATCTAAACAGATCTTGTATTTAAAAAGTGCATCGACACTCTTAAACTAAAATTAGCTTTCAAATCAGTTCCAACCTCCAATAATCGTTCGTATAAGTGAAGCATGCCCAGGGCAATCAACAAGTGTGAACTGCAGTTTGTCATAATTTGATCCAGTCTTAATATGGTCTGGAGCTTCAACAGTAAATGAGGAAAACCCTAAATCTAAAGTAATGCCTCTTTCTCTACTCTGGGGATTTTTGTCAAAACTCGCTGTACTTGCCACTGTACTGAGAGCTTTCGCAAGGCTCGTTTTGCCACTGTCGATATGGCCCAAGACTCCTATATTGAAGTTTAAAATCGTATTAAATGAGGACATTTGAATTTCGTGCGCATTAGCGAAATTAAGACTAGTTAAGCGATATGGTAGAAAGTGGAAAACACAATATATGTCATAACCAAAAGTAAATTTTGAACTTTAATGACTAGCAACCATTACATTTAAACCATCACTTAAAAAATAAATTAATAAAATTTAACAATATTTTAAAACTGTTCTTTCCATGATAAATTAAAACATCACTTATAATTATCAGGAAGACCTTAGCGGGTCAATATCAAGGCGGAGAGAAACTAAAATAGCGAAGTCTTTTTGTACACAATCGACAATCGAAGCATCAAGTTATAATTTCTCAAGAAACAAATTTCTTAAGAACTCAACTAGTTCTAATCGTAACCCTACCTGTAATCGATTAACTAGTTTGAACAAAATATTTTTGAGATAAATCTTTTTATTGTTTCGCCGCTCTGGTTTTTCACATTTATAGTTTCTTTCCGATTCGGCTTGACGCCGGACCTCTGCTCGGGCGAACCTGGGCTCAAGAAAAGCCAAAACAAAGTTCTAAATAAAATTTCTGTACACCTTCGTGTTATGGTCTAATAAAAGTTTGAGCATTAATAATTTTTAATTGAGCTTAATAATAATTTATTTGAAAACTTACGTATTATTTTACACTATAAACGACAGCAGACCCCTGGGCGCTCTGCTTATCGACGCCTTAGATCAGTAAACGATTAGAAGCATAGCATTTTTAAAGTCATAATTAATCCACTTCATCTGTATTTGCCAAATTTGATCAGCAAATGAACAAATCACTTATTTATCAAATTCCCCTAAGGCGCAATAAACAGCCCAACGAAATTAAACAAAAAATATAATACAACCGCTCACCGCCAAAATAAAAGTAAAATTAAGGCTCCCATCCTTTCCACATAAAACAATTTATGAAATTAATATAACTGTGGAGTGGTTTATCATATAGACATTAGTTTCCTTAAACCACAATGAATAAACAATGTAAACATTAAATGAATTGTAATAATTTAGGAATCATTCATATCCTCAAGCTCCTGGTTGAGGAAATCAAATTCATCATCAACAGTCTGAACAGAATCATTGCCATCCTCTTTTCTTGTTGTCAGAGGAAGCACTGGTGATGGAATGTAGGAGTTCATCAAGCGATACAAAGATGCAACCCCTGAGATGGTTCTGCCCATCAAGCCAGAGAAAGTCCCGCTTTTGGTTTGAAGTCCATCCTGTCCACTCACTTTTGGCACAACCTCTTCCTCTTCCTCTTCGTCATCACCATCACCATCATCGTTATTGAATGACAGACCCTCAGCAAAATTCTCATCATCTTCCTCTCTGATCGAGTCTTTCGTCATGCTTATGTCATCGGGAAGATCAAGCTTGGTAGAGATTCCAACATCATCGTGGATGCTTTCATTTTCACTGTCTGATGCCAAAGTCTCAATATTTTCAGTTTTATCCAAATTCATTCGTACATCCTGTGCTGCCAAGCTCAGATCTTCAGAAAAGAGTTCTGAGCAATTAATTAATAATATAAATGAATGTGATGTAATATCATATTACAATAACAATTCATATTAACATAATCAAAATTATTTAATCACCATCATCAGTGTCATCTTTGGATTCCCCTCCATTGACTTGAGGCATGAAATCCTCATTGGTATCACTATCATCTGCTACTTCATTAGCAAGGGAAGGAAATGATTCATTGGTCTCTTTAGCAGGGATAAACTGTTCTAATTCAGCATCGGAATCATCACCATCACCCAAAATCTCTGCAAATTTTCATTTTAATATCAGTTTTGCACATGAATATTCTTATAGGAAAGGAATTACATTCATTATTCATGATCATTAAGTAAAATAATTAGTTAGCCATTACTTAATATTATGTTTATTAACATCAATGTTTTATCTAAATTATTTTGTGCTTCTACTTGACGAAACAGTCCTCTTGATCCTCATTTTTCGTTCAAATTGATCAAGATAAGGTTTTACAACTTTGAAAATAATTTCACTGATTTTGTTGTATTTCAATCCTGGCCAAAGTAGAGCTCCCATCACTTCACAATTTGAAAAATAAAAGTTTTGTTCATACTGTTAACAAAATTAATGTAAAATTGATGAAAAATGGGCCCCTAACCAAAACAATAAAGAAGGTAGCTTTCATTAATAGCATAACTCAATATCATCACAAACATGCAAGTCAAGATTCCTAGGAGATTAAACTGGAAAAAAATTATAAAATTAAAGTGAGAATTTAATTAAAAATTCCAAAATGAATGATTAATGGTAGCTACAAATGAATTCAATATTTAAAACATTTTTAAATAGTTCTCATGCAACTAACTCTGTCTCTGTTGTCCTTTTTATGGAACTCAAGCATTTTATAGATATTCTCAAACTTGGTCATCAACACAGCCAAGCAGTGAAGAAGGTCCAAGTTATCGTCTTCAGAGGCTCGGACCTTAATCCATCTGGAGCCAAAAATAAACTAAAAACACAGCCTAAGAAATTTCAAAATTTAATTGCTATGTCAGAAAGGAACGGCCGTTCTGTGTCATGTTCACAACTAGGTACTGGGGTACAAAAACAGGGCTGGATTTTCACAAACCCTGGTATGTTTAGTCATGGAACTCTTAAGACATTGTTAACATTTTAATATTTTGCCTTTGATCAACTCCCTAACTATTATTTTGCAGATGTGCAACTTAAGTAAGGAATAAAGTTGTTTGGCTGAAATTAATCCTTCCCCTTGAGTTTTGGCATCTTCCACTATGATTTCAATACCTCTCTGACTGACAAAGAAAAAGAAAAACTGCTTTCCTTGTTGAAATTTCAGGATAGGTTTGGATTTTGGGTGATGATCCTCAGTAACAACTTACTTTGTCAGCAAATATGGAACTAAGTCAGAACATGGATGATGAGGCAGAGAATGAAATAGAAATAAACACATGGAAGCAACACATAAGATAAGCCACTCGCCTTCTGCAGGGTATTTCAGATCAAGCTTTGGATCGGCCTTGGATATGCTCACAAGAATATATTTAAGTCCAACTCCAGTTCAAGTGAATAGGAGTTTAAAGTGGTAAGGTGCATTCAAAATTGCAGAGTGAGATGAATTGCCAAAGATGAAGCATTGCTGTATATTTAACATCTCATTCTGCATCACTGCCATTTGCAGCTGATAGCTTTATTCCAGATGACATAATTTATGACAATTTGAAATCTGATATTGAAAAGCAAAAAATGAACTTAAATTTCTTAGAACATCTTAATTTATTGAATGACTTCATTTGTAAAGTGCCAGGGCTAATTAATCATTAATTGTAACCAGGCTTGATTCACTCTCAGTACCCTTAAGATAGTGCTATAACAATGGTTAAGTGTTGCTAATGATATACATATATAGTATGACATATATATAATGATATATATATTTAGTACCACATCATACTTTTACCGCATAACGCAATTAATTGTACTTTAAAATCAGTTATAAATTCTATTGTTTTTAAAAATGTAAAAGGCATTCAACACAACTAAATGATCTAACAGTTTGAATAGTTCACAATCCATAGCTTACTTACTCTTCAGAGGAATCCAAATCTAAAAATTTGTTAAATACTAAAATTAGAGTCAAAACCATCAAAATCACCTTACATGTAATCAAACGCAAAAAAAATGCAGAATTGAGTTTAAAATTTGTAATACTTTTACAATAATCAATAAACAAAATGATTTTTTTAAGCGTAGAGAATGATTAGAAAAATAATTTAAGTGACCTGTAAAGAGAGGGAAGATGTGGTTGATCGTGAATTGGACACCCAATGCAATGAAGCCCCCAATTGAAATCAAACAGTAAAATGGAGTGATGTTATAAATCCTGCAAATAAAATATCAAAAGTAATTTAGCAATCCAGCCATTCTATACAATTTTAACAAATAAATGTTATAAACAAAAGTTACAAACAAATTAGTGAAATTAAATGGAAACTACAGTTTTACCAAAACAAGCAATTAGAAAACATTAGGAGCAAGAGAAAAACAATGGGATATTCCCATGTCAGAACTGATTCCACGGCGCACAAGTATTTTTCAATTGGAGCGAAGATAACTTTCAATCTGTCTTCCTTGCATTGGACTGCTGCTAAGTATTTCAACTCTTCAGAGTCTGTCTGAGCCTCAGACCTAAACATTGTTCAAGTCAGAACTCTTGCTGCAGCATCGAAAACAATTCAATGAAATAATTTCAAAATGTAAACAATATGATGAATTGACTCCTCCTTTTTTTTTCTAGTGAGATAATTTTACACGATTATAGCATTTTACATGAAGGATTAAATAAGTGCTGCTGTCGGCAAGATATATTTTTCAACATCTGCACCAAAGATTGATCAGGGCACAAAATTTAGGCTGGGCAGGGGAAGAGAATATACGTTAGACTTCACCTTCCTAAGATGTTGATATTAAAATTATTTTAATTACCTGAAATTCCGCAATTTCAAGCCTTTAGAATAAGATTTTATTGACACTTATTATTTTCATGACTACAAGATGGCCAATGGTCACGCCCAGTAGATCAACAAAACATTGCCAAGAAGTTCAATCGACCCAACACTCTCATCTGGAACTACTTAAATTCCATTCGGAAGAAGGATTCGTCCATCCATTCGGGCTTTCTTGCTCATCCATATCATGAAATTTCTTAAATATGCCTTTGTTTTGACATTTCTTCATGTCAGGTTAATTTATAAATAAAACTGACTCATAATAACATATAATTTCTTGATATTTTAAGAAATGATACAATATAAATGTTCCACAATAACTAATTGATATATCAAGGTGATATCAGTGAAGAAGCCGAACCGACAGAGCCTGTAGGATCGCACATCCATCATAATCACGTGCTGACCCTAACCCTATCAGCGATGACTTACCAGGCGCGCATCCTTTGTTTATGGACATCCTCCATTATCCTGACTGGCTATTTAAGAAGCTAAGTCAGGACATTCTTCCCTTCTCTCTCCTATTCTTCCCGCTACGTCGCTACGCTGCTACTCAAGCAGTTATGTTGTCAGACGAAGCATTGTTGCCGTTGTTGTAAATAAACTTTGTAGCGAACTCGTCTTCGTCGTCAATGCCGCTGCCTCAACAAGCCAAACCTCGTCGCAGAACTGTTGAAAGCCATTGAGCAGGGCGTTATACAGGATTTTGTATTTGGGGGGGTGCACATGGATACAGACTGTACCGCCTCTATGATCGCTCATGTTTGATGCACCATCGAATGATGCAGCGCACAAACGTTCTGGACTAAGACCAAATTTATTCCAATGCACCTGTGAATGCTGTCATCCTTTCTGGACTCAATAAACCAACAACCTAAAAACATCTCAACGACGTTTGCTCCAGGAAGCGAATGCAGCTAACTTTTTGAATTCCATTGACATCGGTGCATTCATCCACCAACTGCAAAGTTTGTCAAGGCAACTACTCTGTCTCTTTGAAAGGTCTGCATAGCCTCTCCATTGAGAGTTGTTCCTCTAAATTCCAAGTGTTGTGATATTATTGGTACACTTTCATCTGGTTGCTTGGAGATGTGCACTCCCTAATGGGGCTGGGGGCTGTTCTGAAAATTTTGGGGCCTCTCACTGACGAAGGAAACGATTTCTTGGCGGATGACGACGCGCTTCAAGACGTTGAGACAGCGAACCTCGGTGTGGTAAAGCAGATCGCAATAATCAGCCTCTATGGCTAACCCATCGCACATCTGCCTGAAGATGCGGTGGTGGGGGGACGAGCACTGTGTTCATTGGCTTCACCACAACAGACATAATGTCCTTCATGCCTGATGCCTTGGAACATAATGACTTATTGTGAACATTTGCAATGCACTATGTGTATCTCCTGCGCACAGCCGTAAGAGCGGCGACGGTCGATGAGCAGCTTCGAAAGTCCCTTGGTAGATCCAACCATGGCAAGGGAACCGTCAGTAGTTACTGAGGCGAGCTTCGACAGGTCGAAACCACTCAAATCAGGTAGGAGGGCATTGAGGATATCATGGCCAGTTGTCATTCCATTCACAGGGATGAGGCGGAGAAACTCCTCGGCTGCCTCCAGGTCTTGCGTGACGCCACGCACAAAGATAACCAGCTGTGCAGTGTCCTTGATATCACAACTCTTTGATATCACAAAACTTTATTTATAAAAATGATAACACTATAGCATATAATATCCAACTTGAGATTAAGAGTAATCTTGAGGAGCTCTTAGTAATTAGTAACTTAGTAACATTAGAGAATGAGAAACAAAGAAGGGTCCATGCAGCAAGAGCATTATAAACTCTTTCGATCAAAGATCTGTCCTGCAGGAGTATGGGCTTTTATTGGCCTTGATACTTAGCATCCCCTGGATTCGGTGTTGTTCGTTTTGATGAGCCTGACATTCGACACCAACAGCAGATGCAAATGTACCGATCAACGGGTCAAAACTCGCAGTATCTCATGACAGTACAATTAGGACAGGTGCAATATTAAATTTGAGCTTGATGAACATGTGAGCTGGTCTGATCACATTAATTACATCTTATCCAAAATTGCAAAAATTAACGGAATTTTATCTAAGATTCGATCTTTTATTGACAAAACTATTGCACTTATGTTATGTTACACACTTATTTATCCATATTTGTCATACTGTAATATTGTTTTGGCTTCAAATTACACTTCAAGATTAAAATCCCTTAACATATCTTAGAAACGCTCTATTCGTATCCTCTTTAATATTCCTCCTTCGTCATCTTCCAAGCCATCCTTTATGAAAACTCGATTTTAAACATTCACCAAACAAGTGACTTTCTGATTGCCATCTTTACGTATAAATATACCAAGAACCTATTACCTCGTTCATTTAAAAACATTTTTACACATTCATCTGATATTCTTTCCTACTGTTTGCTGTCCGCTGATAAATATAGACCTGAAGCTTCTCGAAGCTCAATGAAGCTTCTTCATTGAAGTGCTCTGGTCCTCGTATATTTTCTTCAATTCCCGTCACCATTACATCCTCTAAGTCCATATCTGAAGATGGGTAACGTTGAGTAATAACCGATAGGGACACCCGCCTCAATCGGGTCAAATGGGTGTGGCCCACGCCCCGAGAACGTAAGGAGTTTTGGCCGAAATGTTCGGTAACGGGGGCACTCCTCTGACGAATCCCTGTCGGTACTCTAAGTGGTAGGAGTTTCTTCGTACTTCGTACATATCTACATTCAAACATATTTTTAAAATCATATATTTTAAATAAGTAAAGTAGTCTCATGTGGATTTTCTGGCGTCAATTGCTGCTTTAGTTTCTTTTTCTTCTGTTTAGTTCTTTTTGTGAGATCCGACTTTAATTCTTACATTGGAACAGGCAGCCCATCAGCGGGAGCGGAAATCCCTTCGAGATGTCCTTTTTTTTTTACAAAATTTGTTATTATGCTTGTAATTATGAGGGTTTGTAACTATAAAGTTTTTTTTTTTTTTTAATAATAATAAAATAAAATAATAAATAATAACTAGGGGGGGGTGGGGCGTTAGGCCGGACTGGACACTAGCTAGGCTTTATCTAGCCTAAAGGGCGGAGTTTGCTGATTAACAGAATTGACCTTTCTGAATGGGAGACAAGTTTTCAGATTACATCAAACTATTAAAAGATCACCTGCTTTTTGGGAAATTTTATTATTGGAGAAAATTTTATTCTCCAGCAAAATGATGCCCCGACCCACATTTCCAAGTCGACTTGCACCATTAGCTGGAGGAATTTTGCTTGAAATCAGAAATGAAAGCTTCATTATCACCTGCCAAGTTATGAATGAAATTCTTAGTGCGCTCTCTTTCCTCAACAATGCTTTACAAAAAAAGTCCTCCATTAATTACTACAATGAAATTGCACTTGAGAGATATTGTAAAGCAGTGCGAAGCTAAGGATAATGACATACAAATAAATTATAATAAATATTCACGGCAGGTCCATCGAGGTTAGCTCGCAAATCTGGAACAAACTTCCACTTTCGATAACGAACTGGTCCAACAGTTTCACAATGCATTAAAAACTTTCCACTTCAAGGAAAGCTACCATCGGTCTTGAAGCTCCGTGGATCATTATTACCTCTATCGCTTTGTTAATTAATTAATTATCTTTTCATGAAATTTATAAACTTATTTGAGTATAACTTAATATGTTGTTAAAGTGCACCGTTCTGACTGAATTTATTTAGAAACTTATAAAATACTCAAAGTTCATTTAAAGGTTATTATTTTTAGAGCCATTATTATTAGAGGACATTATTATATCTTCAGGACAAAAATGCGGTACTTATTCGCAAGTGTTTGATTCATTAGTTGAGCTTATTGAGTTTATCATAAACAAATAGCCAAAGTCCGACCAAATATTTAAATATTTTACACCAATTCGATCATTTCAACATTTCAGAATTCGTTGAATAAATATTATTTATTAGAGGATGGGGGATAAGAATATAGTCATAACATTAAAACGAATTTGGTAAAAAATCAAAGTTGTCACTATTCTAATGGACCAGAACAGTGGCTGACATACCTCAGCTACAAAAAATGTCCATATGGTTGCTAGTTACTAGTTGCACGCTACTGTCTCGGCGATGCCGTTTTTGATCAGATGTTTATTGGTTTTTACCATCGGCGCGTTGACAAAATGTTCTTTATATAAAAGGCATGATGATTTATTGGAATTGGTTATGGAACGCTTGAACAAAACTGTTAAATATTATGAACATAATTATTCTCAAATGAATCTTGATGGTGTATTTGGCCTTAGGCTCATTCAAGGTAAGTTCCATTAAAATTGTATTATGTCACATGACATTGCATTTATATATATGTCATCACAGGCCAAACTTTTCACATAAAAGATCAGCTAACAAAATTAAACCCTTCCTTGTTGGATCATCCACTGATCATTCAGTTGGAAAAGTTTGGTAGATTAGCAAATCTTTTGGCCAAGTCTTCATTAAAGTATTTGAGGCATGAGAACCATCTGTATTTAGAAGAAGTTGGATGGGTTGTATTTAATCCTTGGAACTTTTCTTCTTCTGAATTTCACAACATCTATTTAAAAGATAAAGTCATTTTCGATAAGGCAGCCATTCGTCTAAGTGGTTTGGTTCAGTTTAAATGCTATATCCTAACATCTAAAATAGCATGTATTACTTAAATAATGGTTTCAGAAAAATCAGTGGAACAGCGCAGTGATAGCTGTATTTCAGCCATTACAAAGCAAACTGATGATTGTAAAGTTCCTCGGGTTTGTCTGCAATTTATCACACGAAATGAAACCTCAGGATACGAACTCACACACCAGCTTTTAATGACAATGATAATCCAAATGGCTAGTGCTGTTATTTTATTTCAATATTCAATGATTTTTAAAAAAAAAGTAGTGAAGGCTTTAAAACTTCCTTTGATTTTGTTGAATTTGTTTTTAGGTTAATTGTTCAGAGAAGGCGAACAAACATTTAAGTACATATCACAATGGATCTTCGCTATTGAAAATCCAGCAAGAGCTGTGCATAAAAAATTTCTTTGAAATCAGCACCATCCTCACAAAGCACAGTGGTGTCGTTCCAACCTATTTTAAGGATTTGTTTCTTGAAGAGTGTCAGTTAACTGTTTTAATAATTCTTGACATCTTCATTACCTTCATAAGTGCTAACCAAACTTTGTAGTGATGGTTTGTCCAATGCTTGGCTACTATCAATTTTTGCATAAGAGCTGGTTAGTGGAGTTTTTATCCTGGCAAGGAGAAAGTGGCTGCTGGCCCACAATAAAAGAAATTGAAGCTGACAAATTGTGGGATGAATTGAGGAACATTCACAGAGGGAGGAAGCTTTTGTATGAAAAGGTGCTTCCAGGTCTGGTACTATTCCATCATTATTTGTTGGGGGACATTGTTAATGTTTTGAACTGGTATCTGCTGGAATTGATGTCTGACAATTAATGTGAGAAGTGGTTTTAAAATGGTTCTTGTATTGATCCAACGATTGTCATATGACTTGCAGATGGTTGTTCAAGTCACTTGACTGCTGTGGCCACTGGTGCTCTGATGCAATTTTTGAGGTATTTGATTCTCTGTGAACTGTCAGATACCTGTGGAATTCACCTTCCTGAGCAGAATTACCTGCTATATCCTCATCTCTTGCCTTATGAGCCACAGTATGGTTAGTTATCATTAAATCCAAAAATGATGCAGCCACTAGTGTTATAATATAGCATGCAATATAACAGTTAAATGTTTTTTCAATTGGTAATTATTTTCAATAATAATAATAATAATAATAATAATAATAACAATAATAGTAATAATAATAATGCTTTAGGTTTCAAGAAAGCTTAGATTGTTTAAAAATGATATTCCATCACTTACGTCATTAAACCAACATCTTTTGTCCTATGACCTAAGTTAATTGGAGTTGATTATTTAAAAGAGAGATAAGAAATTATGTATAATTAAAAAGAATTATAAACTCAGCAAAAATATTCCAGAATTCCATGCATCCATTCCTTCGATTGTTTGTGCTCTGCTTGTGTTCATGTTTGCTGTCTTGATGGTGAGGCACTTTTTTGGCAGAAGAATGCTTAGGGCATGGATGAAAATTAGATATTCAATCCACCATGCCTAAAATGAATCCACACAAGTGTTTTATGCAGTACGCCTTCCTATTTATTTTTCTTGATGTTCTGCAATTTGGCAAACAGCATGCCATGACTTACACTAAACTCTATTATATGTAACTGGTCCAAATTTCCACTGAATAGTCCTTGATTGAAATCAGTGTTCACCTATCACAATGCAGTAAGCGATTTACACATCACATCATGCTACTATACACATTTTTGCTCTGCTATATATTTACATTTTGGGGACATCTTTTGCCCCACTTTGTCTCAATGACTTCTGTGCTTTTCCAATAAATGGCTACAATCACAGAAAACAATCACTCAAAACAAGTTGCTTTTGATACATGTGAAAATATTGCTTTAACAAAAGGTTTGTGTTTGTTAAAACATGCAACAAATGGAAAGTACCTCTCAAATAAAAAGTCAAGAACGAGAAAGTAGTCATGTCAAATTTGCTCATAATTTTTTGAAGAAGATTGGTCCCTTGAAGACTAACATTTGTGCAAATAATCCATGCTTACCATTCAAAAGGAGTAGAGAATAATGTGCAAGGCTCAATTTTTAGTCATGAAAACAAATTGTAGTCCTGTCAGAACATATTCACTTAATCAGTACTTTGGTCATATGCAATGTCGATTTGTTGTGGAATTTTCATCTTCTATAAGGATGATAACCATGTGTTAGGGCTGCATGGTTAGAGGCCAACCTGCCATATGGAGTCAGGGACGGAGCAGCCGCTATGATCGTCGGTTGATTAGGGTCGGCACTTCCAAAAATAGGAGAGCCATATTGGGCAGCATAACCTGAAAAATTTATAAAGCTGTTCTTAGGAATGTAACTTAGTTAATTTTAAAATCAATGCATAGAATCGAATTTGTATGGATGGATGCTAATGTTCAATTAGCATCAATTAACTGCTCGTTGGTTGACCATTTAAACAATAGGTCAGCAACAGAAAATAAGTTACGAAGCCAAACTCAATTCGTTTTTTCAGTTCATGGGGATCTAATAAAAATTATAATAGAGCAAAGTCATTAAAAATCTAAAAAAAAATTGTGACTAAGGTCATACGTAACACCGACAAAAGACCCATAACTAAAATTAACGCAAAAATTAATTAACTTTAAAAAATATAACGGGTATAAATCTTAATATTCCGAGTTGCAGTATTCTTGTTTCGTTGGAACATGCATTGCTGTGGCTGAATTAGGATTGTATTTATGATCTTTGTGCTTTTTACTCTTATTTCAACTTTATTTACAACTCCAACTAAAAAAATGACCATGAACTCCAACTAACAAAGTGGAACTAAAATAACAAATGAGTGTGAGTATTAGCTGGTGCCTTGTCACTCACAGCTACTCAATCAGCTACTTTATTGTCATTTGCAAGCCACAACTCACCGGATAACTGGGATGCTGCCTGGTAGCTCGGTACAATGTAATAACCCAGCTTTGGAGTTGTTTGTACTGAAGATGATGAAGTGGCTGTCTCATTGGATGATGATCCCCTCCCTCCTGCTTCCTCATTAGTGGAGTCATTTGAGGTTCCACCCATTAAACCTTGAAAAAGCAATCCTAAATTCATAGCTTTGACAATGGTGAGTAATGACATCTCTGTCAATACTCTCAACAACTTTATTAAAATAAGAAATATAAACATCTGAGGAATGTGTGGTGCAACATGAAAAAAACTAACTGACCTAATGCAGCATATTGGTTGAGGACTGAGTAAGATGCCCCGACGACACTTGATTTTTCAGGATCTCCAGTCTGGGCTTCGGTTTTTGCCAGAGCTTGAGTGAGAATGAAGCAACACATTTGTATGACATTTTATTAGTGTCAAGCATTAAAATGCAGTCCAAATATTCACCACCACTTCTCAAAGCTGCATAGCAAGTTTTGATTTTGAACTCCTATAAATATGTGAGCCAACCTGATGCATATTATGAAATCATTTCAACTCACAATAGATGGTTTGAGGAAGTTGAACGCCTGAAATTGTCGAACCAAGGCCAGAAAGAGATGCTCCAATGTCAACAGCATGTGGTGCTTGGACTACTGCTCCTGTGGGATACTGCATCAAGTATTGGCCACCCTGTAACCCTGGGCCTGGATTGCCCTGAAACAAGATGCCTGCACCCCCTGCACCTCCTGACAGGATGTAACCTCCTGTGCCTGCTCCTGCTGATGCTCCATGGACGATGTATCCCCCACCTGTTGGAGAAGCCACTATCATGCCAGGGGTTTGGGCACCAGCTCCTGCCATCATAAGACCTCCAAGCTGGTTTGTTTGGGTGAAACCACTGCCCTGCATGAGTAATCCGCCTGTGCCATGTCCTGCTGGTGTCCCTTGAACAAGATAACCTGCTCCTGATGTACCACCACCTCCTTAAAGAGATACAAATAACTTTTTTGCAATGTCTCTTTAGTGGTCATGAAAGATATTTATGTGGCTTGTTTCAAACTGGAAATATTACTAGATTATTAATTGTGACATTGGAAACGCATAAAGAAACCCTTTAAAACGGCTCTCTGCGCATGAAGTGATCAAAGTATTTATTGTGAAGTTTGGAAAAGCAAAGAAAATGTGCAATTAAACAAAACGCAACAAGACTAACCAAGAAGCACATATTGAGGAGTTGCCCCTTGCTGTGTCAAGAATTTCAGTCCTAAAAATTTTTGTCAAACATCATTGTAAGCAACTCTGACATTAATGCAAGAGTAATTGAGATAAAACAGGTGCATTCAACTTTTATGAGATTCCACTTGAATATTAGGGCAAGAAATTTTGCCAAAGTGTTAACATGTTCATTAAGAAAATGAAATGGCAACGCTTAAAAATGGCAAAGTGCTGATGTGTTTCAAATGGGATGAAAAGTGCAATGGTACTAAGGAACCTCAAAATAATTACAAACAAAAATCTCAACCTGGTAGGGTGGGTTGCATGCCCTCAGTTGGCAGCAAACCTTTGTAAGCCCCTGCAAGTTCAGCAGGGGTGACAAGTCCTCCCGGAGATTGATAAACAACTCCCGAAGTCGCAGCTGTTGCCGGCACGAGGCCTATCGTGCCATCGGGAGCCTGGGCAATCATCATTAGCCCTGTTGCTTGCTCCTGATGGGACTGAGGCTCCTTGGCTTCCGCCCTTTTACATTCAACCTATAAGAAAAACAATTTAATGAAGGAACATCTCTGAATAGATCTCCTCAAAAACTCCATGCAATTTGCGAGGAATTCATTAACATACAAGCAGTTTATGATGAATCATCAAAAAGTTTAACAAACAAAAAGCAGTCATTTGCTATAACTAAACTTGCCACCTGTGTTTGTTATTGAAAGAATTCAAATCAGCAGGCCATTTATCAAGGGGAAAAGCTTAAACTCTAATGACTTGATGGCCAGTGTTAGGTAACTATTCACAAAGAAGCATGCCAGAAAGTTCTTAAGAAAATTTTAAAATAAATGGTTTTCAATCTCTTTGGAACTCATCCTGTGGGCACCCAAATGAATGAAATTCTAAATCAAATTTAATTTTGTTTGTGCCTCACTTAGGCAACTATTGAGCAGAGTTTTAAGAGCTTGCCAGATGAAGCTGTGCAAAGTAGAAAAATAAGTCTAAAAGTAAAAAAATTAATTGAGCCTGGAACTTCAAATCGAATTAGCAACTATGAGATTGAAACACATAAATTGAAACGTCTGATTTGAATGAAATATTTCCTATTATATGTAGACTAAACATTATCACCAGCTGTAAATGGTGTAACCAAAACCCTTCAAACAAAACATTAAATTAGACAAATTGCAACAAACTGTATCGTAACAGCACAAAAAGGCCACAATGTCGAGTCATTGAAAGATGGAAGCACAACAGCAACATCGACGAATTATTGGTATGAAAATCAAACTAAACCGTAACTTGATCCGTCAGCAACTCAACATCATGAAAATCATATAATTATTTGATAAATACAGCCATTAAATGTTTCCATTAATGTCACTAATAAGCCTTTAATGTGAAGAGAGTTTGCATTATCAAGCGATGAAATGAAGCTACCACATCCTCCGCATGCAACACACATTTGTTACTCTCTCAAAGAGGGAAAGAAACTAACTTTCACAATTTGTGAATATTCTTTAATGGCATTGTGATAATATTCTTTAAATTATGTGCATCAACAAATGACAATGAAATCCAAAGGCAATCTATCATTCAATAGCAGTCAGTAAAATGGGAATCACATATGTCTCCAGAAGAAAAGTATCAAAATAACAAAATAGATATATATTTGAAGATTTAAAGCCCAATATGTGACCAGATCCTCCTCGGTTGTTAATCTCCTTTAAAATCTGCTGAAATGATTCGAGCAACTTCAAATAGCTAAGTTTGGTAAATAAATCACCAATGAAAATCTATCAGGCACAATTCTAATCATAACAGCCAATATCATTTAAATATTTTGTGGTCAAAATACTGAACCTCTCCAAATATTATTTCAATCCTTTAATTAATCTGGCTTTACAAGCCACAAGAATCTTCTTGAACATATACCATCCACCATTTTAGAAAGCTTTGTTTCTAAACAAATTTTAAAAGAAATTAATAGCATGGTAATTGACAGATATCAGTGATCAGGCAGGAAATTAACAAATAATTGCCATGTAAATGATAACATTAACAATTGCCCCTAACCACCTTCAATCTTAAAAGTAATGAATCAAGAAGGCTGTTTGCACATAAATATTATCCGAGATCCCCTAAACACAGCAACAGATTGAAAACTGCAGGGTTTGTTGCTTGAGAGCTGGAGATATTTGATGTGGAAACCAAATCTGACAGCTAATTAAAAAGTCATAGGCCTATCATCTCACGACAGGTTTTAAAATACGACCTTTGAGAATTGAAGGTCATCGTTAGTTGAAAACTCAAACATAAAAGGCAAATTAAAACTGAACTAAAACAGAACAGACCATATATTTTAGAGGCAGCAAGTTTCAAACAATTCTATAGTGATGATGGTGATGATGTCAACAATGATAGTAATGGTAACGATCATTAAGGCAACCGTGGATTCAGCCTTAGTTCTAAATTATGAAAAAGCCACATATAAAACTATTGGTTAAATAAAAATCGAGAACAAGAATCCACAAATGTATCAACCAATCAAGAGCTGAGTAATTATATTGGAAACTATAAAAACAAAGCTCAGCCAATCAGAGCAATTGGATAATTAACACACCAATCACCAATTAATAGGGAATGAGAAGCACAGATTACAGTAAAGGTGAAATAACTGAAAGAAATTTGCATGTATGTTTGAATGAGTCAATGCATGTAGAGATGGATAGATGAATTGATTTGTGGCTGAATGAGTGCATGATCAATGTCGACCTGTTAAAAGATGAGTGACCAGTTAACAAGGAGCTAATATGTTGACATCCAGTCAAAAATTAGAATTCAAAATACAAACAAACTCTTTTGCATTAACCTCCAGAACATCAGATTTTACCCTGCAGCTATAATTCCAAAATGTGAACAAAAAATAAGTTATGCATCATGTTTTATGAATCATTATGAAAGAAAAATTATGAAATAAAAATTTGTAAAACCTAGTAAGGATTCTCTTCATTTTCATTATGTATTTATTTGTTGTTGTACAAATCAACAATAAATTTATCTGAATGCTTAGATTATAAATTCACCTGTTTTCCATTCAAAAGAACGAATCTCTCCTTGACAATTTTGTCCACACTTTCCTCATTTTCAAATGTCAGAAAGCCAAATCCTGATATAAAAAGTTCAAGATTCAACCTGAAAATTAGTTGGGTATATGGGAGAACCTCCTCAAAACTATTTATAGGAGTTCTCAAAGTTCATTTTTTGTATTTCTAAATGAAGAGAGGATGATAGCCTTTTACCCATCATCATATGCAAACACATAAAAAATATACAACAACTAGTTGAATTATTTGAAGATATTTTCCTACAAACCACGTGGTTTCTGCTTTTGCTGGTCATAAACAATGACGACCTCATTGATCTGCAAATAGAATTGTTTAAAGTTTAGAGTTTGAGATCTCCTGTGGTAGCTTCATCAACAAAACATTATCATCATCACCATCACCTACCTTCCCATAACTACTAAATCCTTCCCTCAATTGGGCCTCATCAATATTGGATGGAAGACCTCCAACAAATAATTTCCTTTTGCTGTTCTCTGCACTTTTGCCACTCTGCATCATTAAATGGTAATAATTAATTTTTAAGCTCAAATTTTTCAAGTGTATCAATTTTTGTCCACAAAAATACTTGAAATGTCTTCAAAAAAGCTAGTTATCAAAGCAGTGACTATGATCATGATCATGATAAGCACCTTTCCTGTCTTTTTCCTGTTACATCCATTTGGGTCAATCTGTTGCAGAAATTTCAATTTGATAACATTTTAAATATACCAATATTGAGAATTATAATGATTTAAGTATACAATAAATAAAAAAGACAAAATATGTATTAAAAAATTTCAAAATGGTAAGATTTACTCTAAGAAAACATTTGCCTCTAATGAATGAGGATCAGTGTTCATTGACCATAAAACGTACTTATCAATCTGAGCATTGAACAAAATATTATTACAAATTACACTGCTAAGCCAGACATGAGTTTAGGTCAAACGCAATGAAGTTTGATTGTGTCTGAATTACTTTGGTCATGTATAAGCTAAAGTATGTCACTACTTTTGGTCACTACCGGTTTTGCTGGTTAGTCAAGTTTTTGGCTAATTTATCTTGGGTATAGTAATTAATAAGTTTATCTTGCTTATCTTATCTTGAAGGTAGAATAAAGATTCATGATGACATTCTTGTCTCAGTCAAGCACAAAAAGCTCAGTTACAAAACTAAAAGAAACCAAACAAATTGAGAGAAGCAAAAAGGAAGGAAATGTCCCAAGAGCCACTCTCAGTGATAACTCAGTGATAGAATTGCATGACAAGCATAAGAAGACAATGTATAGCAATTTTTTAGGATTAAAAATAAAAATAATGTAAAGTGAAAAATAAAAGTGAAGTAAAGTAGTTGAAGACCCAAATGAGGTTGAAGTAATTCAAATAAGAAAAACTGAAAATGGAGCCAACTTCTAAGTTGTCGAAGCAATGGCTCAGAAAGCTAAGAATCATTTAAAGGGGGAACTTCGGCTTCATTAATGGTTGGTTGGGACTCCTGAACCCATTGCTGGGTCCAAAGAGAACTGAAAAAAACTCCAAAAAGTGTGGTGTCACAAGAACAAATAAAATAAACAAGTTATTTGATTAAAATAACTCAAAAGATGCACAACAACTTCAATAATTAATTTTGTTAAAATATTTCAAATAATTTTAATAATTGAAAAACACCCTTCAAGTCACTTCAAAGTACTGGCAGAAATGGTCAATAATTTGTAATCTTTTAAGTCCCATCCTCTAAAAGTTAGGTTATTAAGAAACATTTTGCACATTGACTACGTATTGGAAAAGGAAAAAATGGGCTCATATGTGTCGAAGTCACACAAAAAACATTTTCTCCATATAAATTTAGACCACTCCATTATGTATATTATGTTAATGTGTTATAAAAATATATCAATATGCTTGTAAAAATATGCATGTCTATATATATGGCGATGACCTGGATAGACGGGTGGCATCTCGGAGAGACGCGGCCACAAGTGGGCTAGCTCCCCGATTGCGATAAAACACCAAGCTGCTAAACGTCCGACAAAGAAACCATGCCCCCAAGGTCCCAGCCGAAAGGAGGGGGGAATAACGGACCATCAACAGACTCAATGATTACTGACCTTGCTTCCAACGGACTCATGATTCCGAATAATGCCCCGGACAATGGCATGCTAGTTAGAAGATGTATGTGTGGAAGAGTGTTCGCAACCGAGAGGGGACTCAAGATCCATCAAACAAAATCAAACTGCGGGTGCGAGGCATTGAGGCAATGTACTATCGCAAAGTTGCAGATAGGTAAAAGAAAGCGCTTCGCCGTCGGTGGAAAGTGGCTAAAGAAGACGAGAGAGAAGTTCTCTCCGTCCTATGGGAGGACATGAAGAGACGAGTGAGGGACTTGCGCCGCTCAGAAAGAGGGAGACAGAGGAAATACAAGAGGAGGAGAGCTATGAGAAGCTCCACCATGAGTCTCTACAGGAAAGGGTGGACATCCCGGTGGTGCCGCTGCCGACCAGTCCCTTTTGCTTGGTGTCTCCTTCGCTCGAGGAGGTGAGAGGCGTTGTGAGAAAAGCGAGAAACCGATCAGCACCAGGACCAAACGGAGTTCCCTATCTCCTATACAAAAGATGCCCGAAAACATTACATTTTCTGCATTTCCTAAAAAAAAAAAAATTTGGTGAAAGACACCAAATGTGGGCCCTGTGGTGGGACCGAGACACTGCATCACATGCTCAGCATTTGCACGTATGCCCTTGCCAACGGTCGGTACACATGGCGACATAACCAGGTGCTTCGAGAAGTGTGAGGCCGCAAAAGCAGCAGTCTCCAAAGCAAAATCGCGCAAGATCGCAAACATGAGGAGCCAGAAGAAATCTTAAGAAGCCACTTCACGAAAGCCGGAGAAAGCCGTCGACCTCCGGTGTAAATGATCCATCGAACGACGGGGCCAAATCATTGGCCAAGAGACGCGCGGTATTGTCGGGTGAAATAGGCCAACCTCAGGCTCACAAAGCACTATGGAGTGCGGTCGCGTAAAGGCCCTCGGTCAAGTCCCGAAGATTTCTATCTCTGATACAAAGAAATTATAGGGCCCAGTTTGCATATATTAAGTACACGGTGTGAAAAAGCCACTGAGAGCTTTCATCATGACCACAACTGTAGGCAGCTGGGGTGGATGCGATCGACATGAAAAGGCCAAAGAGAGCCTCGCATATTCGAAGATTGCAGGTCAAAGCAGGTAGTATGTGACATGAAGAAGCCATTGAGAGCTTTCAGAAGTCGCTCCAGTCCAGGCAGCAGTGACCGGCACAAGAAGGCCAACGAGAGACTCTCATAGCCAGTGGTAAGCATTGGGTTCCGAAGGATAAAAAACCGACAGGGACATCTGGGATGCCCCCCCGAAAACGTCAGGAGATTCAAAGGGCCGAAACCTTTGAAGACAGGGGAACCTCCTCTGAGGATCCCTGTCGGAGCTCCAAGGTGGAGTATTAAGAAACTACATACATATATATATATATATATTTACATATTTCATATAATAACAATATAAAATAATATAATGTAGTATAATAATATATTTGTTTATGCAATGATAATGAAAATATTATTATTTTGTGCTTATTAATTCATATCAATATTTTGCCTGTTTTCCATCAAGTATGTGTGGACCAGCAGCCTGTACAGTCTCAACGCAAGCAGGATCTTTGAATGTTACAAAACCAAATCCTCTGGATTTGCCAGTCTGTGGATTCGTGATGACAACACAGTCTTTAACTTCTCCAAATTTACAAAAATAAGCCAGGAGAGAAGCTGAACAGAGTGAATACAATGCAATTGTCAATAGAAAAATAATTATTTCTAAATCTAACATTCCAATGTTAAATCAATCCAATAAAAAAATGTCCGTAAGAAGATTTCATTTCTCAAGAAAGTTCACAGACCTCAGCATATATTATGAGAAACAGGGAATCATAATAGCAAGTGATTTTCAGAACTTTAATAATGAATATCAAAGCAATATTTTAAACTCCAATTTTGTACCTTGAGTAGTTTCCCAACTCAGTCCTCCAACAAATAATTTCCTGCAAAAAAAGTAACTATTAATTAATCTTTTCCTTAAAAGTAAAAACCTAATGCAAATATTTGGAAAAAACAAAATCTACAAGGAAAAGAAATTCACTTAAAATAGTTGCTGAATACTTTTATAAAGCGTGAATGCAATTCATTTGGCACATGTAGTAGCACAATGGCAATATTTTAAATTCAGGTTGCTCTTCACTTGCATTAAAAAACATGTTCATTAGAAAAGACCCAAGACCCCCTGGGGATTAAAGTTATTTATTAACTTAAGGCTTAAAACTGGATATTTCATAAATTTAAAACATGTATTTTGTTTGTATTTGGCCGATCCTTGTGTACTATAAAGGATTGAAAGCGATTTGTGATCACTCTGCCATTTGTTGCATGGTTGCATTACAGTATTCTATGAGAATCATTATTTTATTGATTGTGAAAAAAAGCCATAGGATGAAAGAGGCAGTAAGGAGTAACAAGATTCTTTCTTACACTGAGAAATGCAAAATGTCCCAATGAGACTTTATTGACAGGCTCAATATTTGAACTCCCATTCACTCATAATCAATCTAGGAGGTGGACTTCACTAAATTCCTGTCAGCATTGTCAATCTTGGCAGCTCATTTTGTATACATCCTCCATAAAAGGAGATTTCAAACAGATATCATTTCAAATTCTTTCTGTGTTGCATAAATCAATTTAATTGAATCTGAACTCTCTATATTACTTGAAATGGCATACAAATCCAAAGCTCCCTTGTTGAGAATTGCTCAATGATGTGCAAAATATGTTCATCTAAACCTTAAATGTTGAAAAATACAATCACATAACTGACTATTCTTTCCTCAGAGGAAATGCATATTATTTTTATAACCACATAAGTATTGCCAGTTGATAAAACATTTTAAATGAAATGTTGCTCGAAGTTTACAAACATTAGAAAAAAAAACAGGATTGGTGAGCAAGGAAGAGATCAATATCAGACTTTGCCTGTAATGAAGCAAGTTAGCAAATAAAAAAACTAGTAAAAAGCTTAAAAGTCAAAAATGTTCTAGAATTATGGATAATTTGTGTTGGAAGTTGGCCAAACGCTTTGAAGAATGAAGAACGGAATCTTATTCAAGAGACTTCAGAAGATGGAATTTCGACTGAATAACTTCAACACTGAAATTGCATTACTTAAAATTCTTTAAAAAAAAAGCGAAACGACAATAAAATCAAAGCCAAAAATATCCCCGGCCCTCGTTACACTGGGTTATTTTCACCCATCAATGTTCGATTCTTACATGCAAAGCATAAAACTTCTGTCACGAAAACATTCTACAAACTTATTACTACATACTACATTACAATAACAATAGTAAATTGGGAGTTATCGGGAACTGAACAAAAATAAACACGGAAAAAATACAAACCCCTTTTCCTCCTGCTGGGCCATATCAGGATAAACTTACTAGTTTCAAATACGCGAACAAGAACCACCAGCAAACAATGAGCGACCGATGTAAGATTGTAAACAATTAGGCCAATAAACCAGGAGCTGCTGCCAAAAGCTTATCAAAACACTTAAAGGTGAAATAAATTTAAATGTAATATTAGATGTAAGCGAGTAACACTAAAGTGAAATGAACTATTCTTAAAAATAATTTTCTATGATTTTACTGCATCAAACAGGTCCGACACCGTCCACAAAACAAACACCACGATTTCTCAACCCATCAACGAGCTCAACTTGTTTTGCGCGATTTGAGGAATTCTCTTTTCTCAATTTAATCTCATGACTTTTTATATAACGATTACTACAAATATCCACTCACAATACCATTTTCAGCACCATACGAAAAAATCCAAACTCAATAAGCATTTTTTTTCACATATTTATTTTGATGAAACACAAGAACTGCCATCGTAAATTTATTTGTGGTCCTTCTTGAGGAGACCCATGTGGTTTCTCTTCTCTTCGTGTGTCTGGAATCTTCCATGACCAAACTTGGAGGTGGTGTCGATGAGCTTGAGGTTGGTCTTCTCCAATGCCTTGCGCTTGACTTGAGCCAAGAGAGATTTCCTCAGAGTGATCGGCCTCTTCTTGGGTCCCATGCAGCAACCCTGGATCATGACAAAGTCTTGCTTTACCTCTCCATAGTGGGGAAATCCTCCCATTGGTGTAATGCTCTTCTCAGTGATGTCATGCTCAGTTGAGGCATTGTTCTTGATAATCTTATCTCCTTCCTTGTGGATTCCATCTCCAATCCTGTAGATCTTCTTGTTGATCTCAGTCCTGTGGTGGTAACCTTTCTGACCAGCTCTTGCAACAGAGAAGGATACCCTTGATGGATGCCAAGCTCCAATACAGGCAACCTTCCTGAGACCTTTGTGAGTCTTCCTCTGGAGCTTTCTTGTGTGCCAACGGGAAGTAACACCCTTGAAACCCTTGCCTTTCGTAACACCAATGCAGTCAATCATCTCATCAGTGTCAAAGACCTGCTTGACTGGAACAGCTTTCTCCATGTGTTGACGGGCCCATTCAACCTTCTCTGGCACAGTGCCACCATTAAGCTGGATCTCCATGATGTGAGCCTTCTTTTGCCTTCTGTTCATCAGCTTCATCTGGTTTCAGAAAAATAAATTTAAAAATCATACTAATTAAAAATTCTTAATTGCTTACTTGAGTGTGAGCAAGAACCCTGACAACAGTGCAGTACTTCTTAAGCTTGTTGAAGTCACTTTCAATCTCCTTCTTTCCTGCTTCATCTGTCCACTTCAAGCTTGCCTTACTGAATGCCCTCTTCTTTGAGCGATACCTTTATTCAGAGATGCATTCATGTCGGTGATGTTCATCAAATGAACTTTGAGAGGAAGCAAACACCGACTTAGCCCTCACGCCCCATAAACGAACGATATTGGGCTATTTCTCTATGCTGTCTCTGAGATAGTGTCACAGAGTTGCAGCAGTGAATTGTCACCAGCTGATTAGAGTCACCTGTGTTCACTCTCAAAGTTAAAATAGTAAACATTTGACATACCAGTTTTTGTAGAATCTCCTCTTGCATTCGTCACTGATGTGCTCAGCCCAAATGGTGGTAAGAGTTCTCAAACCCTTCGGAGTCTCAATGTATCCAGTAACTCCAACAATGATCATAGGTGGGGTTTCAATGACTGTAACAGCTTCGACAACCTCCTTCTTGTGCACCTCTGCAGTAAATTATGTTCATTACCAAATATCCTATACCAAACACAAACACAAACACAAAATCATACTTGAGCCAGGCCTATCGACTTCCTTGACAACATGGGTCATACCAGCCTTGTACCCGAGAAAAGCAGTTAAGTGCACGGGCTTGGTCTTGTCATCCTTGGGAAAGGCCTTGCACTTTCCGCGATGGCGCCTGCTTCTTTTCTTGGGGAGAAATCCAAGAGACCCGTGACGGGGTGCAGAAAACTTCCTGTGAGACTATATTTTACAAACAGTTGTTTTAGAACACAGAAAATTCGAATTTTATGTTGAACCATCGTAACTATAACCCACCATCTCCAAACGTGAGAGTATGAAAAAGGACGGAAGGTGGAACTCGTCGGACTAAGTGGATCGCGAAAAAATATATTAATTAAAAAAATAAATTAAATAAATTAAATTTTTTTATTATCAATGTTTTTGAAATTGTTATTTTTCTTCATTAAAATTTGATATTTTCACTCGGAATTCAATTCGATACAAATATGATTTAAATAAATTAAATTCTGTAACATATTTAATAACATTTAAATTTATTATTTAAAAAAATTAAATTTACGTGTTAGATTATTTGGTACGTCCGAGTATCTGCGAAACTTGCTGAATTTTTCACATTAATAATTTGTATATTTATACCTACAAAAATTCATAAATTATATATCAATAAATATTAAGACAATAGTCATATATGTAACTATCTTTTATTAGTACATTTTTTTATTTAATACAATATTCCAAAGATGATAAAATGTAATGAAAATTAAATTCTGGACTTGTTAATGACGTGATTAATAGTTTGTAGAATTAATAACGTAACACTATTGAAAACTGAAAATGCTACCACAATGTTATCAGAGCGATGAATCATAATATACAATAAGTCGGATGCAGCGTGCAGTAAAGGGAAGGGGGGTGAACCTGTAGCGTTATCAATTGACGTAATGCCAACTAAATAACAATTAGGAAATTTACTTTGTTCCAACTAAATAACAATGGCGAGTACTGAAAACAACGTGGAAGTTAAGCATTTCAGCGGAAAGTTGAGCAAGCATTTTATTTATAAGCTAAGTGCTCAATTTGCTTTCCGTGGTTCAAATACGTAGCTAACGTATCACCTTCGGCACAAACATGATATGTAAATATCAAGACGTTGCCGAGAGTGACCGGCAGAAGAGTTCTGAAGATCAATAACGAATTTCTTGTAGTAAGCGACAAACTTTCTGCAGACTTGAAAGTCACTTTAGCTCACTGGATTGCCAGTTCAGATGATGGACTACGGACAGCTCTTCAAAACCAGGCCTACAACTTGGCCAGTTGAGTTACAATAGACTGATTGCTGAGATGTACAAAGAGAAGTTAGCAGAGCATAAGAAAGTTTAATGATTTCATGAACAGAATTGAAGGCATTGATGCTTTGCCAACTTTACAAATGACTGTGGCCTTAAATCCATGTAAGAAGCTCACATTTCTAAGAAGATCAAGCAGTATGGACAGCATTGTCAAATGCATTCAGAGCCTTCTATGATCGAAAACAGCGAGCAGGACGTCCAACAAAAGAAAGAACAATGAGACAAGATGACCTGTGCCGAAGAGAAACTTACTCTGTTGCTGAGTGACTCTGAATCGCAGTCCTCAGCTGCAGTACACAGTGCTTATTACACATTACTATTACTGTTATTATTGTTATTTTTATTATTACTATTATTGTTAATTCCCGATTTTTTCTCAGTTTTTGAACAAATAAATGAATTTAAAACGTGTTTGTGTGAAGTTAAGTCATTGATAACTAGGTTGGGTGATTGTGTGTAGTGTATACTGACTAATGCAACCAGATCAGCTAAAAGTAGAAGGAATGTATGTGAGGTATATTTAATCGATTAAAAAATTTCCGATTAATCTATCAAGAAAATTTTATTCGTTCGCAGCCCTAGTTGAGACCAAGACAAAACATGGCAGTCCTAATCATCTCAGTTATGCAAAGGATTTTAATCAAGTAAATAAATAAATAAGACAAAACATGGGCTCCATATAAGTGTGGTACTCGCTGAGGCTTTTATTTACATTGGCTTAAAGGTACACATTCATCAACCTTTGCAATATCAAATTTTGCAATGTTTTGGAGAGAACAAACATATCATTCAACTGATTGTTAATTTCGCATGACTCAAATTTCAGGGTTTTCATCAAGATCAAAACATTGCATAAAGTATCCTAATATACCTTCAGAAATTAGACCTGTACCTCATGATGGCATTCTAGCGGAACCTAAACCTAAACCAACGGAAAATTTGAGTTTGGAAGAGTCTTCGAATGATGATTTGCTTTCTTGTTCTCGCAATGATCCAGATTAGTTAGAGTATTCATTAATTCAAAAGATTTCACAAGAAGAGCTTAATGATCTTGCAGGAGTGATCATTAATGTGACTTAATAATCTTATAAAATAATAATAATAATAATA
>MPNW01000482.1:5844-18344 GCA_011800805.1 Hirudo medicinalis
CTAAATCTGTTACTGGTTCTCGTAGTATTGTTTGCATGGGACCCAAGATTTACTCTACTGTTCCACGTAATATTACCAACCTTTCTAACCTTTACGCTTTTAAGAAGGCATTAAAACACTTTATTATGATTATAGCTCTAAATAACCATGTATATTAATCAATATTACTTAGTATTTCTTACATTATTGTGACATTGAAACTCAACCTTATTTATCAATGGTAATAGGACGTCTGTTAGCGGGAGTTTTTCCCTTAAGACGTTCCTTTTTTTCCTTTCGGTTCCAACTTGTACTGGTTTTGTGTTTCGTGTTTCAATAAAAAAAATAAAAGGAAAAAAAAATTAATCAAATACAGATAAAGATTATAGTAAGAAATGTCTCAACGCAACAATCGAATAATTCCTTCTTAATTCTGTGGTTTCATGCATCAAACTATTTCAAATTATTAATATTATTATTTAATTTAAAAAAAATTGTCTAAATTTCACAAGTTCTCATGAAATACAAATAAACGAATCTGCTTAGTTATTTATATTTTCACGACGAAAGCTGTTTATTGGTTGACCGCAGTGACGTCATATCAGTTTTTTGAGTTCTTTTCGCTGAAAGCACCTCCTAGAATCGACCGATGACTTCGTGCATTTCAATGTAAATGTGAATTTCATTTTAAATGCGCATTTCAATGTAAATATACATCTCAATGTAAACAGAAGTGCTCAATGACTCTCGAAAGACTTCTTTGATGTTCAGAGCTCCTCCACAAAAATCAAAGGTGAGGGGGAAGAACGAATTCGTAGCTTCTTGAGTGAGGGTTTGCCACCCATCCTCCCATCCTTCCCCCCGATAAAAACAGAAATGATGGTCCCTGCCAGAAGCAGGTAACCAGTTGTTTTACGAGGCTGATTAGAGAAGGTGAAACAAGAATCGTTGAAAATTAAATTAATTGAGAATTTCTAACGCTTTGAGTCGATTTCCAATTTGGTGCTCACGAAGACAAAAATGTACCATTTGAAAAGTTACAGGTGAATATTTGTAAGAATGTGTTTCAGTTTTAACTTGAATCTCATACAAATATTTGAATCTCGTCTTAAGGATTCAGTTTGGTTCTTCTGTTCAAACCGTTTTTAACCTTTGGCGGGCATTGGACCTGTTCTTAAAATGTGAAGTGAGGCAACAACATAACAACTTTATTCGAAACAAATGAATACCGAATGTTGAAAATGAATGTGTATTTCCATGCTGGTGTTCTCGAAAGAATAATGTCACCATTTATTGTCACCAAGAAGAGATTTTAATAGAATTATTCGATCGATTTAAAATATTTTTGTGATAAATTCCAGGAGAAATGAGTTGGAGCAATCGAGCGATAGTGATGACACAGACGATGGCAGACTAATGACATTACAATGATGAAATGGCGATGCACTGCAAATACATGCAAATGTATGCAAGTGTACGTAATTCATGCAAATATATGCAAGCCAATAGGATATGATACTCATGCAACCTTGATTAAACTGTGGATAACAATTGATATCTGTTTACACAAAACTTCACTAAGATGCAGCAGAAAATATAGCGAAAACATTAAAGCAAAAATATTCCTTAAAAAAAAACAAACTTATTCGTGAAAATTATTTAAAAGAATTAATTTATTTAAATTATTTAAAATAATATAAATATTTACATTATTTCGACAGTTCTTCAGGAAGAAATAGTGTTTCACACGAGGACAAGTTTCCTTTGGAACAACAAGAAAAAGATGAAGCATCAAAAAATGAACTTAAAAAATAATGATAATGAAATAAATATAAATAATAATATTAATAAAATGTAAATAATAATATTAATAAAATGTAAATAATAATATTAATAAAATGTAAATAATAATATTAATAACTTGTAAATAATAATATTAACAAAATATAAAATAAACAAAACAAGAAACTCAACCCTGAGTTACCAACTTAGATGTGAGATGAAGTTAGTCAAGCTTAGCGGAAAACAAGTGGTGCTTGTCTCCAGGTTGGAAGAGATTTTACGTGTTGCCGTATATAGAGCGAGTGACAGGATTAAAAGCGAATTTAGATAAAAACAAATAAATACAAAGGATCGAATAAATACAAACAAACAAATACAAAAGTAGGTCGACAGATTCGTAGGAGATCGTTTTTGTTGTTGTTGTTATTGATGTTGTTATTGTTGTTATTGATGTTGTTATTGTTGTTGTTGTTTTGTTGTTGTTATTATTGTTATTATTGTCGTTGTTCTCAAAAGAGGTGCCCACTAAACCTTCAAGGATCTTAAACAAAGACCGTAAATAAAAAAAATAAAAAAATAATCGACCATATTATCGTTTGCAGATGTTAAAGTCAAATTTTAGGTGCACTTAGATCCAACAAAACACTGAAAACTTCAAAAGAACGTAGAAAATTGACACGTGCATTTGATTGGTCACAAGAATTTGAATAATTATGTAATTGGGTTAAGCAAAATGGGTCAAAAAATACGAATCGTACGTTGGCCTGCAAACGACAAGGCGACAAGAGCCAAGCAAGCATAGCGAAAGAACACGAGTAAGCCTAACACATTAAAAATGGAAATTGAAACTTGTTCTGGAACTTCCATCAATTCATGGTCACGTGATCCTTTGTAGCGACGTCGACTACGACACGACGACAACAACGACAAAAGTGTTGTGAAATTTTCAACTTCAGGTGTTTTCCTTTTGATCACCTCCAACAAACTTGGAATCGACATCAACAACAACAACAACAACAACAACCCTCATCATCATCATCATCGTTGTTCTCATCGACGTCACGATCTTCACTACCTCACTCATCTTCGTCGTCTTCAACAAAACAACCGTCGTCATCGTCATCACCATCATAGTCATCACCATCAACATCATCGCCATCATCGTCGTCATGGCTTCGTTGTTATCACGCCGAAGTGGTGTTCAATATTGCTTGAACGATTTCCCCTCAAAGTGCACTCTTTTGTTTGCACTGCTGGCGACGCTGTGGTGGGTGATGACGACGTCATCTTCGTCATCGTCGTCGATGAAACTGATGTCATCGTCGTCCTCCACGTGACTGGCATCGAAAGGACCCTGCTTGCAATTCACGTTGACATTCGGAGGAGCTTTGTAACAAACTTCTTCTTGCTGTTGATGTGGTGGTGATGTCATCAGCTTGTTGTGGAGCTTGACTGGACTCGTCAGCATATCGGATGGTGGCGGCGGCAGATTGCCATGGTTACCGTCCTCAAACACGCCCTCGTCTTCGGGGTTGTTGTCTTCCTCGTTTGTGTTTCCGCCATCTTCGTCGTCGTCTCTGCTCAGCATGGAATCTTCGTCCAGATCAGCGGTGGTCAGCTTCAGCATCTCCTTCCAAGCCTGACTTTGTTTCGTCTTCTTCTCTTCAATCATCTCCATCACTGAAGCCGTTCTGTTGACGTGGACCTCCATCTTCCTCGACCTTGGCAGGGTTGATGACAACGGCCAAGACATTTTCTCACATCCGCTTTGTTGTTCTTGCTGTTGTTGTTGTGGATGATGTTGCTGGTTGTCAGAGTTGATGTTGTTGTTGACGACGTCGAAAGGTCTGACGAGCCTCGTTCCTTCGTTAAACTTTTTAGGCAGTGACCCGTATCTGGTCTGCAGGTCAGCAAAAGGTGAATCATCGTTGACAGATGTCCTGGGACGGTTGGTCTTCATGGTCATGTTGTCAATATCGCGATCGTCTGCCACTCTGACATGGTGACCTCGGTGATCAAACTGAGACTTCTCTTTCGAAGGTGATCCGATCCTGTATCTGCCCGATTTGGCCGGGGATCCTCTGCGCCAGTTCCTCGCAGCCAGCGCCAAAACCACGGTAGTCACAACCGTTAAGAGACCCGCCACCATAACCACCAGTCCGATGGAAACGTTGTCCCAGAAAGATTTGGCCCTCTGTCTCTCGTCCAGGTGTTTGGTCAATCTCAGGTGCTCCTGCCTCGTCAGGGATGATTTCGACATGAGACTTTGATCAGCTTGGAAGAATTCATCTGGAAAAGTTATCGTTGTTAATATTATCAGATTTAATTTTTAAAGGTTAAAAATGATTTTATTCGATTTATTGACATAAATCTTAAATAAAATAACTACTCTTATTTATTGATATAAACAAATAAGCTAAAAGCAAAATTTTGTATTTTCGACCTTCGTGAAATTTTGTCGTCTGAACGTTGAACTTGACAGTTCCACTTTCACCAACCACGTTCCCAACGGCAACCAGCACCAAGTACTCAGTGTCACTTTCCAGTCCTTCAACTCTCACGGGTTTTCCTGTGTGGTTATAAATAGAATTTCTACACTAGTGACCGAATTTTTGTACTTTGATTGAAATATTAAATTAAATTAAATGGACTAGATTAAATTTGAATTAAGTCCGATTTAAAATGTTTTTAGAGTTTTAGTTTTTTTAAACTTTATTAAATTATTTGTAATTGTAACTGCAGCTGAACTTGTAAATAACTGCGTAAATAAATAACCCACCGGCCTGGAATCTTGTGACCACGAACTCTGTTCCTTTCGACTTCGGCGAAAGTGTGGTCGGAGATGTTTTGGACTTCTTGTACTTGACCACCCAGTGAGTGAGAGGTGGAATGGATGGATTGGATTCTTGTACTTCTTCGTAACTTTTCAATGAAAAGGAATCATATGTCACGTTCATCACTGACAAGTTCCTTGGCAGTTCTGGGCGATCTGAAGTAGAAGTGCGAGGTGTGAAGCGACAGAACTTAATAAGAAGTGAAAAGTGTTAAAGTAAGAAATGCTTAGAAGCAGATGCAAAAGTACCGAGTACAAGTACTAACAAGCTCTTTTGACTGAAACAGTTTTCGTGTCGAATCCATGAAGGTTTTTGGCGGTGCACGAATAGTTCGAGTAAAGCGAGTTCTCCAACTCTTCATCAAAGGTGAGCTATGAAGAAAATAAATTATGAGGGATACAAATACAATGATTATCACATTAATAACAAAGTAATAATGATATTAATATTTAATAAAACAATATAACAATAAAGACGATTCGTCATCATCATCATAAAAGGAAGTCCTCACTCGGAGGCTGGTCGTGAGGGAGTCGAAAGACTCCTTGACAGTGGTGATCGTGTGGTGAGGCGTCGATCCAAGGTAGGTGAACCTGTCCTTGACCCAGGTTATGGTGGGCAGAGGGTGACCAAAGACCAGACAAGTCACCACCCTCCGCTCGCCATTCCAAGCATACACATCCGCATTTGATTTCAACGTGACTTTCGGAATAACTGGAATTGATTTCAATTAAAATGTATTACTTTGTTATTTATTATTTCAAAAATAAAATTAAAGTAAAACATTTTTTTTTAAATATTCATTATTATCGTGTTAGTTTCGCTATCGTGTTCGATTTTTCTCAAGTACTTGTTCAACATTTATGTTTATAAAATGATGATGATGATGATGACGACGACGACGATGATGATGGTGATAATAATAACAATGACGATGATGATGATGATGATAATAATAACAATGACGATGATGGTGATGATGGTGATAATAATAACAATGACGATAATGATGATGGCAGCGATGCTGATGTTGGCTTACAGTCAACAGCGACTTGTATGTCCTTAGCATCGTAACCAGCATCATTGGAAGCTGTGCACGTGTAGTTCCCTGCGTCCTTCAACGTGACGTTCTTCATCGTCAACTTGCTCACCCCAACTTCAGATGTTGTGAGTGTCCAATTGTCCTTGTTTTTAAATTGGAAATGTTAGGAATAAATCTTAAATAACATATAAAGTTATTACTGTTAGATGTGATGATAATAATAATAATAATAATAATAATAATAATAATAAATGTAATAACGAGACATAATTATTAAGGATAGCAGTGGAGCCATATGCGTGGTGTCAGATTATCTGGAACAAAGTCTTCAAAATTGCATTTCAAAAAGTTATAAATGGACAAATACGATATATTATTAACTGTAACGTATTAATGATAATAATTATGATTCATCACCTCATCCAATTCAATATTCAACTCCAAATCTCATTTCAGCCCCACTCATTTCACTCACCAAAGTCTGGTTCTTTTCACCTTGCTTACCATCCTCCTGACGTTTACTCCAGCTAAAAGATGCCATTGGGGAACTGTCGGCCTCGCACGGAAGAATCAGTTCATGACCTTCGAGGACTGATACCATCTTCTCTGGTACCTTCACTTTTGGTGGAACTGTGCATGATGTTCAATAACAGTAACACAAACAATTGCAATAGCCTCATTAAGTTGTGCAACCGAGTAAAATAAGTTGTGCAAAATTAATTAAGTATTAATGTAAATCTTATCGTCATATTAATATCTGTTGTTCTTAATAAGAAATACAAAGAAATACAACACGAATACAATATGAAGACAATACAAACCCGTCACCCTCAGATCGACGGTTCCTTCCTGAGCTCCGTACTTGTTTTCGACTACGCACGTGTATTCACCTTCGTGGTCCTTCACCACGTCCCTCATCACGTAACTTCCCACAGGACCTTTGTAGAGACTCTTACCTGTCTTGGAATTGCCCTGCAGCACAAATAAACTTACGATGTCTTATAATAGCATCACTGATAAACTGATTGATTCAAAACGTCATTGTAATAATGGTTGATGATATTGTTGCAATAAATTCATAATTAAGGTAAAATACTCTGGTATTGTAATTATTACTAGTAAATGGAATGAATTATTATAATTTTTATATTTGGTAAATTGGTAAATGGAATGGAGAATTATAATAGTTACTTAATAATAATTTATAAAAAATATGTTATTTAGTTAATTATATTTAATAATAATTATAATAATTCAGGTAAATTACTCTGATCCAGTGGTATGTGACGGGAGGATTCCCTGTGGCCTGACAATCCAATTTGGCATTTTGTCCTCGAACAACAATGGGTGAGTACAGAGGCAGACTCAATATTGGAGCATCTGTAATGATCAGGATGAGGATGTTAAGTTCAATATTGTAGAAGAACTTTTAATAATTATATTATTTAATTGCAGATAATAAAAATAATTTCATGATTTTAATTATTTAACAGTAATAATATTAATTAAATGAACAAAATCGTTTAAATACAATTCTATATTATTAATTAATGGTTATTATTTGCTTGCAACCTCCACGACAAGATGGAATTCCCAGATGTGCATTTGAATGACAGAACAGTCCTTAGTCCTTATTAGCATCTCAGATGGATCAACAACAACAAAGACCCGGTTCAACTTTTCGATCTAAATTTTGATAGAAAGAAGGTTTTGTGGCTGGAAAAGTAACAAGTAACAAGTTGATTTTAAAGTTACTGTGAAGTAACAAGTGGAAAGTACCAAGAAGTAACAAGTGGATGGTGTGGAAAGAATGGTCTCAACCTCCTTTGGAGAAACAAAGGAATTTGACCTTCAGCATGGAGAACATGGAAGCCACTTAACATTCATTCATTCATTCATTCTTTCATTCATTCTTTCATTTAATGTGCAAATATTTTGAATTTAACTCGGATAAAAAAATCGTTTTCATAAAATTTAAGAAATCTACATGATTTGTGATTTGTAAATGCAATTGATATAAAAATAATAACTACTACAAATACTGCATATTCAAATAATTGAATATACAGTTACACAAACATACAAGTTGAATATACAGTTACACAAACATACAAGTTGAATATACAATTACACAAACATACAAGTTGAATATACAATTACACAAACATACAAGTTGAATACATTTTCCTCAAAAAATAGAACAACAAACATATAAACATAGAAACTCACAAAGAACATGAAGAGAGATTCTGAGGTTTTTGAAGTTTCCTTGGCTGATCACCTGAGCCCTGCACTCGTAACTTCCTCCATCTTCAATCCTCACCTGTCTGATCCTCAATCCACTCCTCTGAACTTCGTAACGACCTGAGAAATAATTTAATATTTTATTATTAATATTAAATGTTATTTTTATTACATTAACTTGGTAATTTATAAATGTTTTTTGTCGTTGGGAATAATAATAATCTTGAATTATGATATTCATGATTTAACTATTTTCTCATGTGATTTGTGAATTTAGTTTGTTGCTTCAACACGAGCTCTTCAATGGCAAAGACATCCAGTATCCTGCCAATACTATTTCCCAGTGACACACGCTTAAATAAACAAAAATAATGAAATAAGTAACTTCTTTATAATAATAATAACAACAATGGCCAATAAATCAAAGCAAATCATAATCATCACCATCCTTGGGAAGTTTCCTTCCGTTGAACTTCCACGAGATGTCAGGTTGTGGGTTTCCAACAGCTTCGCATCCAAGAAGTGCTGAACTACCGAGAAGAACTTGGACTCTCGTTGCACTCGGCATGAAATTTATGTCGGCTGTCAGGTTTATTTATTGAATTTGTGAACAATTAATGGTTTAATTACAATGAACAACAACAACAACAACAACAACACCCATTTTGTGTCACGTCATTAAAATATTGAAGTTCTTGTTTTGTTTTCTTAAGTCTTCATTTCTCGATCCAAATTGAGCAAGTTTTGAGTTGTTTCATTGCAACAATTATTTCTTTAATATCTCGTTTATTATTTTTATTCGTTAATTCTTGAACAACCTTTTATTCATTTCAATTATTCTTTATTTTATTACTTATTATTTTCAAACAATTAAATTCGAAAGCATATAAATAATAAATAAATAAATAAATAAATCATGAACTCGTGGGGAACAGTGAGCGGATGAACCTACCGTAGATGAAAAGATTGTTGGATGCCATGAGCATGAGACCATCCTTGGTTTGAACTTCACACGTGTACAAACCTGCATCTCCCTCCTCCACCCTCGTCACGTACATCTTGCTTTTGTAAGCATCCACACGCTCGGAGAAGATCCTGTATGTTTTCATAATTATTACCATAGCTTACAACAACAACAACATTCATGTCAACCTCGACAGCATTAATAATTATACCACTACCACCACCACCAACAACAACAACAACAACAACAACAACAACAACAACAACAACAACAANATTGATGGATGATTTGATGTATGCATTGATGGATGATTTGATGTATTGCATTGATGGATGATTTGATGTATGCATTGATGGATGATTGATGTATGCATTGATGGATGATTTGATGTATGCATGGATGAATGCCTGGTTGATTGCATGGATAGAGGAGTTGATTGGATAGATGGATGGATGAATGACGGCAACTTATCAACATTAACTTGCTATAAAATCTAATTTAAGCATTTTTATGTTTTATTTAATAGAAATTATTTGATTTTATTGTTATTCGTTAAAAGAAATTACGATTAAAAAATAAATATAAGGTTATATTATAATTCATAAGGATATTCCATAAAAATATTATAATTCAATTACAATTGTAGGTGAAATAATCATCGTCATAATCACCATCATCATCGTCGTCATCGCCGTCATCATCGTCACCATCGTCATTGACATGACCCAAAAGAAAGAAGTCAAGAAGATATTGACCAATAAAAATCGAGCACAGTAAACGTCTGAGAATGTTTAAAAGTGAACCCGATAAACAAATTCGATCACATTTCAAAAATTATTTTATTTACACGCTTTTAAAATCTGAACTTTTTAAAAATCTCGATAATTACTAAATCGTAATAATTATTAAATCTCAATAATTCAATTAGAAGCAACTTTAATAATATCAACAAATTCTATAAAGTTATAAGTAACTTTTAGGGACGAATGAATTTATGCTAATTAAAATAAATTATGCTAATTGATGGAATTCATTCGATGAACCAAACTTTGATGAATCCCCTTTTTTATCATTTTTAAACCATTTTTTATCGTTTAAAAATTAAATTTTAAAATTTAATATTTTCAATGCGTAAAATAAAAAGTTTACTTAAAATTTAAAAAATATAATTAAATATTTTTAAAACAATTCCATTCAAATTGATATTTTTGAAGTTCAAAGAGTTCCATTACCATGAAAAAAATCTATTCAACTCTTCCAACGCACGACTCTTCTCGAAGATAACAACAATAATAACAGTATTGCATAATAAATATATAATAATAATAATATATAATAAATATATTATAATAATGATATCAAATAAACTTATTACAATAATAATTTTGATTAATTAATGTTAATATTAATGGTAATAATGATATCAACATATTATAAATAATAATAATCATTATTGATATAATTATAATAAGTAATAAATACAAATAATTATGAACATATTAAAAATAATAATTAATATCTACAATAATATATATTCTTACACGGATGAATGCAAGGAATAGTGAGTCTTAGATGGATGATTGGAAGGAAAAGCAGGTGAATTGATGGGTGGATGAATGGACGGATGAATGGATGGTGGATGAATGGATGGATGAATGGATGGATGGTGAGAAGATGATAGATGGAGGATATATGATGGATGGTGTGTATTTGTTCCGAGGGAAACAAGAGACTGATGATTTCTAACAACAACAACAACAACCACCACAACATCGCAGCAACAGCAACAATAACTACAGCATCAATAACGATAACTTCATCAACAATAACGACATCAAACTAATAATTATAATAACCACAAAATTTAAATAGTTGCAATAACAAATTATGACACAATACCATGAATAATAATAATTATAGAAAACTTTAATTGTAGCGATTAAGTTTGGTTCTAAGTGGGCTATTAGAGATATAATTTTATGTAGAGTTTTGATTATTCCTTGGAAATCATCCTGAAATCTACCAATTTACTTTATTAATAACCGAAATAGTTGTAAACCAACATTACAACCTAGTAACTAACAAGGTTTACTAACTTTTCAACTAAACTAAATGTCTTAAAAAATTTATTTGAAGTAATTTCAATAACTGTCAGAAGTTGAGTTTCCGTTTTTCAAGCTAACAAGTCAAGAAAAGTTTTAGGACTCCATTTCTAAAATCAAAACAAGTAGAAAATATCTTGTATGTCTAATTTTATTCGAGTTCGCCGAATTTTCAGTTGATTGAATCTCGAAACCGTTAATACTTAAATAACCGCGACCGCCATTACAACGTAAAATTCAAATTCGGCGTGTCGAATTTTGATAGGCAGGAAGTTTCCAACTTGTAAACAAACTTGTTAAAATATTTATCCATAGTTTAATATAAGTCATGCCTCGTAACAAATATAATTCTGAAGGAAATAATTTTTCTTGTGCTCCCGCACGGTCTAATGGACTTCTACGATGGCAGCACGGATCCGAATCCCGTTGCGGGTGCACCGTCCTAATCATCTAGCTGTGCAACGGACGTTAATGAACGATTATTATTTAATAATTTTTCTAAGCTCAATTCAGCTGTTTTGGCCGATCAAACAACGAGTCGCTCTGAGATTCAGGTTCCTTGAGTTCTTCAAATAGTTACCAAACCGAGACTCGGTCTCAAAATGGGCTATCCGAAGAAATCAAGTCCGCTGTTATTAATTCAAATTTATCGAATAAAAAAGAACAGTGGACCAAGGATGAAAACGCAGAAATGACAATGTGTTTTTATTTTGCGCAAGCGATTAACACCGATGGAGGAGTTAAAGGAACGTATTCGGCATGGAGGAGCAGGAATCCTAAAGACGTGAATAATAATAGTTAATTTATAATGCGCCATTTGCATAGCGTCAGAGGCGCCTGAATGCAGAGGAATGGGAAGATTCTGAAAATATCTGAAAATCAAAATATTATGAAAAAATCACATAATTGGAAATCATCAGACTCTGACAATAATAAAAACTGGAAAAATTACCGTCCAATAACTTGTCTGCCTACTTTAAACAAAGTATTAACCGCTGCGATATCAAGCCGACCTTACATTCACTTAGATGAAAACAACATATTACCCATGAAACAAAAAAGTTGTCGAAGAGGGTCAAGAGGTTGTAAGGATCAACTGCTTATCGACAAGATGGTTGTAAGCACTGCAAGCAGAATGAAGAGGAATCTGGCCATGGCATGGATTGATTACAAGAAGCTTTCGACAGTGTGCCTCATTCCTGGATTTTGGCATCGCCCAATATATTTCGGGCTCATGCCACGATTACCCGATTTGTGGAATATTCTATGAGAGATTGGAAAACTGAACTCATGCTATATCAACAGTCTTCCAAAGTGACTCTCTCTCGCCCCGCCTTTTAGCTTCAATACCCAATGTATACTTCAATGCAGCCTTGAAAAACCTTTTGTTGACGTAGAAGCAAGTTGTGCTTAGTTGCGTTGTTAGTTAAGAAGTGCAGGGCTCTAAAGAGAAACTGAAAGCTTGATGGCAGCTCAGAACCAGACACTCAATGTAAATATAAACGAGTATATCATCTTCTGGAAATACTCAATAATCTCGGACAGAAAAATCT
>MPNW01000482.1:23344-41252 GCA_011800805.1 Hirudo medicinalis
CGTAATTATAAATATCAGCTGGTAAATACATTATATGGAAATACAAGAATATCGGCATATAAAATATAGCATAATGTCATTATAATATTTAATTATTATAATTATAATAATAAATGTAAATATTGCTATCATCACTTAAAATATATCACGTGTCTCATTACAATATTTATTAATGATATCAGCATAGAATGTCATTTCATAAAATTTTATATAAATTTAAGACAATATTATATTATAAAAATAATATTATATTATAATAATTTAGCTTATTTACGAATAATAGCATCATATAAATGATATCATAAATGTGGAAGTTTTAGAACGCATCCTTATGACGTACAAATTGCGTCATCTGTTGAGCCGAATATGACATCATTGAATATTCATGAACCACCGACACGTGTCCAAGTACAAAAGATCTTAATTATGGATATTAATGGAAGAATTCACACATAATTTATTAGCAAAATATAGAAAAATAAAAAATATAATTTAAATAAGACATTTAATAAAACTTGCTTCCAATTAACTTCTCAATCAGTTTCTCTTCACAAGCATTTGGAGATCAACAAGTTGTTTCTAATACTTTCACGTAGTAAATGCAATTTTAATTTATATCGCAATATTTAAAATGATGATAATAATAATAATAATAACAACAAATTATTGTTTCATATAATTATATATTAAAATTCTTAAATTTTGCTGTGCTGTTGATAGCATGTGCACTTAATTTTTCCACTAAGATTGGTTTGACTGATATCAGTCGACTTTATCGTCAACACTATCATCGTAATAATCATCATCATCATCGTCATCGTCCTCCTCATCGCTGCACAACTCCAGTACAATCCGTGCACCGAGCATGACTCAGACGAGTGACAAGGCCGACAGCAGGTGCTCCTTCGTGGTCACGTGACTCACGGGCATCTGCTTCAACTGGCGATCTTTTTTGGGGACGACTTGTTGTGCACGAGGTTCGGCCAATTGCGACCTAGAAGTTGGACACAATAGAAGGTCACGTGATCGCTGGTTGAAATGTGTGATGACCGGAGTTGGTTGTAAATTGTTGACAGTTGTTGGGGTGATTGAAATCAGTTGACTGCTTGCTTTGTTGATCGAGTGAATAGTCGATGGGGTGGCTGATTTGTCGTCTGGTTTGATTGGTGGTTAATTAGTCGTTCAAATATTCGAGAATAAGTTGGTTAAGATATTTATGTGAGATTTGTAATCCAAATATTTAAATCGTACAATCAAAGGCGGTGATGATTTATTTCCAGCACCACAATCTCTCCATCGTCGTCATTACCATAACCCCACCATCCTTGTTATTATCACAACCGTCATCCATTCTATCACCACAAACCTCGCGATCCCAACAGGAATCAATAAGTTCATCCAAGCAGGAGAAGTCAGAAATAACATCGAACACGCACGACGTTCAATCCAATCAACTGCAATCGAATTCTCCAAATGAACCTTTCCAAGGAAACCATCACTTTGCATATGTTCCATATACAGGGAACGTCTGAAGGAACTAAAAATGGCTGCATGTATCAATATAGTTTAATGTCATTGACCAATTCCTGAAATGTCGAGTGATTAATTTAATTAATAAGTTATTTTAATAATAAATTCGACATTATAATGTCTAGTCTTTTCCTGGTGTTCAGTATTCTAAACCTCTACTCAAGCTTTGGTTAGATGTATGTATGTGACAGTATTGTGTATTCTGCACCAAACGTCAGATCCAAATCGACGCCGGATTTACCCAAGTGGAATGTGGGAAACGGGTTCGGGGAACATTTCAGAATGCATCTGCTGCTGATGGTCAGCAGTTGTAACACGGAGTGATCATTTTCAATTGTACAAAGAGTAGCAGTTATACTGTTCATGCGTCATCTGTGATTGCAATAAATCTGCATTGGTCACTCTGAAATAATAATAATAATAATAATAATAATAATAACAATAACAACAACAACATTAATAATAACAATAACAACAACGACGACGACGACGACGACGACAGCAACAACAACAACAACAGCAATAATAATAGTAATAATAATAATAATAATAATAATAACAATAAATAACAATAATTAAAAAATAATAATAATAGCTCATTTATATGCTAAGCATTGGTTTAATTCTATCCTGAATAGATGGGTCTTCAACTGACGCTTGAAGAGTTCAAGTGACTGAAACCTAAGTCAAGCCTCGATTGACGATGGATGATCTATGGACTGGTTGGTGTAGATGGATTGCGGAGGATGAACGAAGGTGATCGGGGATTTGGCGGCGGTGAATGACGTGGTTGAGATAGGGTGGGTTGGATGTAGCTAGAGTACGATAAGTGATTAAGGAGATGTTAAAGATGATGCGAAGGTGTTTAGGAAACCAATGCAGTTGCGTCAAGCATTCAGAGCTGGTAAGGCTGGGATTGAGGAGAACGAGTTGGCTAGAAGGGAGTGGATAAGTGTGGCAGAAGTGCCGTAGAGAAGGGAGTTCCAGTAGTCCAGACGAGAGGACCAGACTGCATGCAAGAGCAGAAGTTGTGTCGACAGAGAGGAACGGACGTATGTGTCTGATAGCCCAGATGAGGTTGTTGCATAATTTTATTAGAGAGGTGGCGTGCTGTTTAAAGCTGAGGTGGGAGTCAAAGGTGAAGGGAGTGGATAAGTGACGAGGAGTTTTAGTAGAAGAAGGAAGAATAGTGCCAGCGATGTTTATCGAAGATGGGAGAGATAGATTCTTGAAATGCAAGTCGAATTTTTTTTCTTTGGTTGATGGAGGCCCCCGCGCAATGGCACATTGCCTAAACCCTCCTAAATCCGGACATGACCGAAATCGAATCGAAGCTTAAAAAGTAAATAGGTAAGTTTTAAATTATTCTTAGTACATGACTTTTACAAGTAATCTCACTCGGTAACTGATCTTTAGGAGCAACACTTTGAGACAAACAACTAGAAAGTTTATTGAATGAGAGAACAGAGATTGAAAGAATAAATAAATGTCCGGCCAAATAGGTGAGGAGATGATGGTTGTCAAGACACGCATCTGCGCATAAAGATTAAAAAAACGCTGAAAACTTGCTTGCACTATTTGAGGAAGCTAGTAACTCACTTGATTATCGAAGATAAACATCTACTAAGTGGCATTCAAGCAGAATGAATGCATTCACAACGAACGGTGAATGCACTTCACTCTCCTAACCAGGACCTCCACTAAGAATGCTTCTTGTGGTTCCTTTGGTTGCAGAAAAGAGGAATATCATTGCAAACTACACGCGTCCGCTAAGGACTGATGCCTGTACAGGAATAAACACGGATATAAACACGGATATAAAGAACGATGCATATTAGACTTCTGCAAATATCCAGTCCGACGACTGGTTCAACTCCAACAACGACAAATTAGTCTTTTCAGGCGACAGAAACAGCACGTTGAAAATATCAATTGTACATATAAACTGCGCAATAATCCCAGGCAATGACTTGCTCAACTAACAACTAAGACATGAGTGACGGATGGTCTTGACGGATGACAGGAACCACCACTTCGAAACAACACGAACGACAACATGCAAAAGCCGAATGAAATAACGACGACGACAGCAGCAGCAGCAACAACGACCGCAATGAACGACCACTTAATTACTCTTTTATCTAACATCGGAGACTTCGATCATCGAATGAAGAGTTATGCTACGTTTAAGTGTTTAAGTACAAAACCTAGAACCAGGTTGGCTGGAAGACGTAACTTGTCAACGTGTCAGGAGGAGAAGGAACAGCAAAACGGCAACACGGAGACATGGAAAGCACCAACTGGAGAAAGTTTTTACTTCAAAAGAAAACAACGAAACGCAGAAAGTTAAATCTTAAAAAATGCAACAAAACAAAACAAACTCAATCTTCTTTCAAACAGCCTTTAATCTGCAAAAGATTCAATTTAACGACAAAGTTGCAGATGGTTCCCCTTCGTGACGATGAACTTCGGAAGTCTAAGCAACAGACGGACAACTTAAAAAGCTTACAAACTAGACTAAACATTATGCTAGGTCTATGAAACGTTTCTCTAGGAGTTTCTAAAGTGAATCGATAGTAATCATTATCATCACCAGAGGAAGAAAAGATGGAAAATGGAGGAAACAAAAAACACGTTCGCTCGACAACGGTCGCAAACGCCTCCCAAAAAATTCTCAAAAACAAAAGTCTTTTTTTCTGCTCGGCCCGTTGAAGTGCACGAAGGTCGATGATCAAATGAAATCTTGAAAAAGACGTCATCACTTCGACGAGGTCCTTACTGAATGCGAACTCACAAAACTTCAACAAATGGAAACTCGATGAAAACTTATCAAACTGAGGAGGGACAGCTTGGCACAAAACAGCAGAACGAGGCAAAACAAAGTCGAACAACCAGTTCGGCTCACGAAGAAGAGATCGTCTCGAAACATTTTAGCCATTATCGTGCACCTAACCAATTAAACGTCGTTAATTAACGCAACTTACATCGAATTAATTAACTATAACTAATTGACCGTCCATTGTGGAAAGATTTTTTGCCGACAGCATGTTCGACGTTCGGACTACGAGAAGGGTTGCAACGGGGTCGTATCTCTAGGATGAGAAACATTCCCCCCCTCGGTACGTCGACCCGACATCCAAGCTCGCCTCGGGTCAGCCTTTGAATTTTAACTCAGTGTAACGTGAGACGATCGATTAGAATGCTATCAAATGCAAATCCGTGGAGATAAAAACAGGAATATGAATAAACATCGGAGATTAACATCCCCGCGATGCGATTATGCGAACGTGTTCCTCTTCGGGCGATTCGCTCCTCATCAGTCCTTGCTTCCGCGGGAGGACTTCGGACGGTGGCCGCCCTCCCTGCCTTCGTCCTGACACCTCTGGGGGGAGGACGTCTCGCGGCCGTTGCGTGGTGATCATTGGCGACGTTGTCGTAGGGAAATGTTTGCGGCTTCATGCCGTCGTGACGGACTGCAAAGAAAATGCATTCTGAAATGAATTCTGAAGCAGCAGAGATGGAATGAGACAGGTCGACAGCCACAACAAAGAGAACGATATAATATTATTGCCAATTTAAACTGCTACAAAGTTGTAATGAAGCATTTGATACAAAATGAAGCATTTAAGTACCCACCATCTTCGTTGGTGTCGTCGTCATGATTGTCATCATCATCGTCATCATCTTGTTGCTTTGTCGAGTACTCGCTCAGGCTGTTGCGGTCGCAATCAAAAGTCTGCAGACATCAACAAAATGCTGCACTTCATTGGGACAAAAATGAAAAATTTAAATGCACTCGAGTCGAAGCCGATAACGACGACGACGACAAGCTCGTCACCGATCTGCGTCGAGAGACTCACGGTAGAAGTCGGGGTGGACGTTTCGGAACGAGAATCGCTCCTCCCCAAGGACTTGGATCCGCTCTGCCTCTCCGGGGAGTAGGGACCCGAGTAGCCGTTTCCGCCGTTGTTGCTGGTCTTCATCTTTTTGGCCTTAGGGCCTCCGTCCTGGTTGTTCAAGTCGACCATCGGCTGCAGAATGCGACGTCTCGCATTTATGAACCTGTACGGACGAACGAACAAATTAAAATATTCTTTAAAAATGCCAAGTATTTGCAAAGTAAATAAATGAAATAGTAAACTTCCAACTTAATCTTCCAACTCTAATAAACAACGAAGGAACTCAGATTGCGACCAATTGTTGACTTGCAGGATGTTAAGGTTGGTGTGCTCCGCCAGAGTCTTCTTTTCCTCCTCAGTTGGGTAAGGATGCTGTCGTCATAATCATAATCATTCATTCTACAATGCCATGGACATAAGACTAACATAAATATACCGATAAAAACAGAATATTATATTTAAGTAAAAGAACATAATTAACAATTAAAATAACATTTAATTAATAAACGTGAAGCCACCAATAAGTGCTGGAAGAGCCACGTCTTCAAAACTCTAGTGGCCTGCTTAGGGAGGACTCCCCTCTTGGTTTTGGTCTTCTGATCATAATCACCATCATCCAGGGCATCCAAGGAGGCCAGCAGTGTGGGACTCACTTGAAAGTTGAGTTTAAACAAATACAAACCGATACAATATACTTAACATAAACTAATTCAAAACGGATGGGCGGAAGGCAACGAATTCCGGAGGATGCCGACGAATTGAGAGGATTAAATGGTCCTTGACAACCGAACGTCCTTCATTTGATGAAATGATGACGGACGAAACAAAAATAAAACTTACAAATCTTAAAAAATTTGCTTGAATTTTCTGAAGGCAATTAATAGACTGCGTCGACCCAAAAATCAATCAAGAAAATGGATGATATAATAAAACAATATTCAAAAGAATGATGAAAATAAACGAAATAAATGGAGGACATTTTATCAAACATTAAGCCAAAAATTCAAAATATATGATCGGCCGTCTGTCAAAAACTTATGCAAAGGATCGCAAGTCAGAAATAGAAATGTTTTGAAGGAATATCAATTAATCATTTAGTCCTACCAGCACCCATCCTGGAGCCACCCATGGAGAGTGGTGCCTGTTGCATGAGGAGAGCCTCAGGGTGTTGTTGAGGGTCTGATGATGGGTAGTCATGGGATGACTGGTACATCTGCAGAGGAGTCTGCAGATCGTTGACAAAATTCAATCACTTCGATCGTAATTTGCTGTTTCATCGTGTAAACTTGAAACGAATAATAAGCTGAGAGTCTATATCGACAGGATGATGTTTGACAATGCAAAAATGACAGAAAATGCAAAATGAAAGAAAACACTTTTTGATCTCAGTAATTACCTGGTGTTCTTCAGTTTTACTGCTTTTGTGTCTGTAGAAAGAATCTTCAGGCATAGATGGGTGCTGGGCTGGTGGTCTATGATCCAACTCCCTGGGCACTGACCTCCTCATGCCAGTCTCCTGCATCATACAACATGAATGAATGCATCCTGCATTATGATGCTGAAACTGATGTTTGGACCCAGATGCAGCTCTATCGCTCGTGTGGAATCTTTTCCCGAGGTCCCCGAGGACCTATTAGACAACAACGGTGCTCGCACGCCCGGCAGGATTCAATTAGCCAGAAAGATGGAGATCGCAAAAGCCACTCGGACAATTTTCACCAATAAAGGCTTTATAACAAATCACTGATGGTCACAAATTAAGATTCTTAATGCCTGGACTTAGAAACTTTAATTAATTTGATCATATGAAACTTTAACTATAAAAATTACTGACCAATTAAGTCGTACAATACAGAATGACAAAAAGAGAGCTTACCAAGCTTATACCATCCCTGGAAGGAGGATGTGGCTGGTGTTGAGGAGGAACTCTGATGTCGCCATAAGCAATGCTGCCACCGCTGTTGTTGCTGTTGTTGACTCGACCGTAGGACGACTCGGTGCTCTGAGACGTCGACATCATGACGTCGTTCGAGTCCGATTCGAAAGCGTCGATGTGCAGCAATTGCTCGTTCTGCAGTTTCGTTCTCAGGCAAGAGATGTAGCGAGTGCAGAAGTCTTTGCATAATTCGTTCACCTTGTCCAGTTCGAGCAAGTGTATCCATAGAATCTGGATGGCCTTTATCATCTTCGACCAAGAAAATGTTCAATTAACTAAAACATAACGTCTTTGGAGCAAGGATTTGAAATACCAAAAACAAAGAGTCGAAGATGACGGTCGCATCTTCTCGGAAACTCACCAGACTGTCAACTTCGGGCCTCTCCCCAATGGACTGTTCAAAGTCCACCAGCCTCTGTTGGTGGTGATGAACGAACGACTGAATGTCGACCTTAAGGTTCGTTACCAAAGGACAATCGGGAGTTTGGGTGACTTGCTCGCATCTCTCGAACAAGAGAGCCATCAACGGGAACAGCGGATGTCTAAAATGTTTTTAGACGTTTTATGATGTATTTGAGTCGAACTGAAAAATTATTAAGTGATAATTGATAATGATGATCAAGTGATAAGTGATAATCTTAAGTGATAAGAATAAAGTTCAAAATAAATTTCATACCAATAGAATGTCTCAGAAATATTCTAAGAAATTTTTTGTTTTTGGTATTTCAAATATTCTAAGGCATTTGAGCAACAATTGGACTCAGCTGAAATTAGCACAAATAAACTAGAGGTTATCAAACTTTTCAATTTCCTAGCTTTAAAATTAATTGAATACCTAAGTAATGAACCAATCGTGTAATAAATAACTAATAAACCATAATCTGCAAGCCAAAATATTTTTATCAACTTTAACATTCCATGTCTTATAATTCAATAAAATTAACAATCCTAGTTCCACTAGTGAAACAAACCAACAACAAAGAACGTAACCTGTAATTTAAAAATAAAATAAATGAATCAGTGAAATATTAAATTAATTCCATTGAATTTAACTGGAATGATAACCCAACAAGACAACCATTATATAATAATTCACGTTACACTTATCAAATAAAATAGAAATTACTTGTAAATCGATCTCTTGTCTGATTCTGATGGTTCAATCATTGAGGACATTTGTACAAGTGTGACAAGCTGTTATTACAAGTCTATTCTACAATACAGAAAGTTGTCCAATTCAAAATCTAAAATACATATTCGTATAACTTTATAGTTGAGTACCCGGCATTAACAATTACTAAAGTACTTGTATAGCATAATGCGCAGATTGCATTAGACTTGCTGCAAAATCGTCAGCTGTGCATTACTAAATCCTGCACACCACTCAATTCAGAGAGCATCAGTTCTTTTAGGTAATTCTTTAAAAATTACAATAACCTTCTCAGATACTTCAGCACCAGATGAAATCAATCCACAAAAATAATTAATTCGACATAATCGATCAAGCCCTTTAATTACCGATAAATTAGATTCAAAATGGCAGATAGGGATGCACAAGATTTTAAATTCACAAATGTCGGCTTATGTACTTAATAAATTAACAAATTGTGCAAGAAAATAATCCTTATAAATTGCATTTATAATAACTTATTTTGTCTTACAAATATAAATCATACCAAGCAGGACCAGCCTTATGATGTAAATGAAATTATTTTAGCAATTTATTAAAGCGATCTTTTTTAAAATGTAGTTTTAATCATTTTTGTTGCAAAATTTACATTTTTTGTTTTTATCTTATTTCGACTTGAAACAAAATGAAAATTGCAGACTGCTGTTTCCAGTATTTTATTAAAATATTTTGAAAAAGCAGCGCAAATTTATTTGGAAGTACATTATTTATTTGTTAAATCAACCTAAATGCAGTGCATTGATTGAATTTAACTTTGCTAGTCTTAGGAGTAACATGTACAATTTGCGTTTCATTCGCTGTGTAAATTTCTCATTGGCACGTTTTAAAAGAATGAATTTTTAATATCTGAACATTTTATTTTATAAAGATCCAAACTGGCAAGATCGGTGTTGGAGGTGATGAGTAATGTTCTCTCATCAATTTTCAATCTTCAATTTTGATGACTTTCAAATTGTATTAGGTAGGGTGTGTTGCAAAGTTGTCGATGTTGTTGAATTGATAATTGAATGATAATTCATAATTCTCCCTTGAATCGTATGATAAACTTGGGCTTGAACATTATAGATAACTTTGAACATTTTTTGCCTACATTCAAGAATAGAACTACCACACATTTCCAACGTTATTGAACATCTTTAAGTTTTAAATAATAATTCTGTCTATTTTATGGCGCTAACATGTCCGAAACGCTACTTCCAGTCAGAAAGCAGGCCTTCTTAGGCCTATATTTGGATGTTATTTATTTATAGTTACAGCAACAATAGTTTTATCAAATTCATGTATAATGTTCAAACGACAAATGTTCTATTTTTTGTTACCGTGATTTGAATTTATGAAATGGATCTTACGAAAGCGCACGAAACCAAATCTTTCCCAACAGCCTGACAACGTAGGTTCGTTTTAGTCGACAATTTGTATTATAAGGAATACTTCTGAAACCCAATTAATTATCAATATTACATTATCAACGCCACATTATCAATTATCTTGTGAGCCAGTAACTTGATTATCTTTTGTTACCCACGCCTTTTGGAAAGCGCCTCCAACTTGTTGCAAACCTGTAGCAAAATTCTTACGTCGATTGGACATTCATAAAAACTGTACCTTTTTAAATGTTAACCACAACTCCATGTTTATTCAAACGCTAAAAGACAGCAAATAGTTAATAAAATATATAATAACAAAACTTCCTCGGACGTGATGAGACCTACTGTCGCCTATGAACATCGATTAATTAGGCAATCATTAGCAAAACGTTGGCCATGTAAATAGATTGATAAAAATTTGTAAGAAAACGCACTTGTGGCCTCAAAGATGAAACCATCGAAAGATTTATTGAATGCGTTCTGCTCACCAATGGAGAAAGTTCAGAGGGGAGTTATTACGAAATCGCTGAAGATGCAAAAAAAAAAACATTTCGTCTAACAAAATGGCCACATATTTATTTCAAAATCAGATAATTTCCGTTTGAAAAGTTTACTCTTCTTCCTCTTCCTCCTCTTCAGCTTCTCCGTTGGCATGTCCGTCAGCTTCATGTTGGTTCAAGTCCCCAGCATGGCGTTGACTTCCAAAGCTCTGTCCTGACTGAGTGGCTCCCTTGTTGGAACCTGCCTGGAGTCCTACGACTCCGGAAGACTCAGCGCAGATGTCTTCGATCTTCATATCGGCTCCATGGCGAACAGATCCGAATGAGAGACCACTCTGGTTGGCACATTTGTTGGTTCCCATCTGCAGTCCAATGACGGCTGATCCCTCTTTCGAGACGTCATCAGCACGGATGTCAGCAACGTGGCGGACTCCTCCGAAGCTCATTCCCGTTTGGGTGGCGAACTTGTTACTGCCCATCTGGAGACCAATAAGGGCCTGGCCTTCTCTACAAAGATCATCGGCTCTGATGTCGGCTACGTGTCTGACACCTCCAATGACTATTCCAGATTGAGTGGCGAATCTGTTGGTACCCATCTGAAGACCGATGACTGTCTGGCCATCTTTGTTGATATCATCAGCCCTAATATCAGCGGCATGACGCACTGCTCCGATTGCTGTCATTCCAGCCTGTGAAGCGCATTTGTTTGTGCCTGCCTGGAGACCAATGATAGTCTGTCCATCCTTGTTGACGTCATCAGCTCTAATATCGGCTCCGTGTCTCACTCCACCAATCACGATGCCAGCCTGGGTGGCGAACTTATTTGATCCAGCCTGGAGTCCGATGAGTCCGTGAGCATCCTTGGACATATCGACGCACTTGATGTCGGATCCGTGTCTGACACTTCCAATCCTCATGCCAGCCTGAGTGGCAAAGCGGTTGGTTCCAGCCTGAAGACTGAGTTCAGTGTTGCTCTCCTTCTTCAAGTCATCAGCACGAATATCTGCGCAGTGTCTCACACTGCCGATTCTCATTCCCTTCTGGGTGGCGAACTTGTTGGATCCAGCCTGGAGTCCCACAATTCCATGTCCTTGCCTCAGTTTTTCCTTTGAAAAGTTACGCTTGTTTTCCTCCGTGAATTTAGGTCCGATGGTTGGACCAGTAAATCCGTGCCTCTGAGCCTGTTTACAAGGACGCCGTGGTGAATCAAAAAATGGTTTGAAAAACGTTATTACAGAAAAAAATGTTCACCTCAGATCCAAGAACCTGGAGACAGGAGACAACTTGAGGAAGATTTCTGCCTTCAAAGAGATCAACAGTTTGGAAGATGGCAGTTTTAGGAACTCCATAGTTCTGACAGAATGCCAAGAAAGTCTGGATGTTTTCCATCTGGATAAATAATACGACATTATTTTTTTTCAGTTAATTACCCTTTAATAATTGGTATGGTTTAATATTTAATCAAATCAAGCATAAAAGAAATGTAACCAACCTGCTTGTAAGGGATATCCTGAGTGTTGAGTCTCAGAGTCTGCTTCTTGGCTTTAGGAGGAAGATTAGGACTGTCCTTCTGCAGAACTCTTGCCAGCCTTTAAATATTATTATTAAATTTTCTAATATTTATTAAATTATTATTAATTAATAATAAGTTAAACATTATTATTATTACTATCGTTATGCTACGCTTCAAGTTGAAGTCGATTATTTCAGAAAACAAGTGACTTTACTTGATCAAAGTCTGTCCATCACGAAGAGCATTTTCTACACTGGATGAACCAGGCTCGATGTCAGACTGGACCAACTGCTTGAGCCAACCCAAAACCTCCGCTTCGGCCTTCGAATCGTAGCGGGCTGCAATCTGGAAGGTCATTCGTAGAGGTCAAGTGGGAGTTAAAGCGGTTGTAATATTTAGATTTAATTCAGTTACCTCGAAATGAATATTGTTTGAGGTAATCAATTAATCAGTTGAAATGTAATATTGTGGAGTAAAAACATTTAAAATTGTTTAAAATTGTAATTTATCGCAAGTTGTAAATGGATGAAAATGGTGAAAATATACTATGCAAATAAGCGCTCGTGACGTGCTAATGTCTCGAGATAAGTGTGCTTTGTTAATTACACGATGCAATCAACTAAGCAACCAAGTGCTCATGATAAACACGGACCGCACACATGCCGCTGTAAGAGTTAATCGGTTGTGAAATTGGTAAGCGGAGTGATGGAAGTTTGTACAATCACAAGAAAGCCTACCATCACAATATTATTATTTCATGCAATTTATGACGCTAACTTTATATGCGACGACTTAGTATTTCATTAAATTGTTATCCTCGGAGTGTAAAAGTGAGTTGCGATGGCTTGTAAAATTGTTACCTTGTTCCTAACGAGGACCATGTCACCTGCTGCTTCAGCTCTTTTCGACATTTTCAATAGATTCTAGTTGCTCTTGAACAAAAAAATATAACTTCTTTTATCAAACAGCTCCGACTTGCAACTACTTCGAGAGAACTTATAGAATCTTCAATGAAAGAAGCGAATCCTCGAAATTAAAGCCCTCCTTCTGATCGACGCCACGACTGAAACTCTCGACCAAGATGCCGAAAACTTAGTTTTAAGCAAACAACCGCTGCCTTCCTTGGCTCTCCTGGCTACAGTTGCAACGGAGGAATTGCACTGTTGCTCAAGAATTTTTGCTGATCTTTGCTGCTGGGCCGAGTTATACTTCGCTCGGGGCCCATCTCACACCTGTATGAGATGTTCGCGCACGTTGTTGATGTTGTTGTTGATGATGCTATTCGTGTCGTTGTTACATTCGGAGTGGTCTTGAAATTGTTGTTCTCGTGCTTTCTAAATACCAATACGTCATACCGAACTGCATCGAGTTTATGATACGATAACATTCTGGAGTGTAGCAAAATACAATTGCTTTCTAAATATTTCTGTTTTATTTTATCGCGAGAATCTGGTTTGAAATGTTTGAAAGTCTCGGTTGTTACCTTTTACAACATGTTTAACGCCTTCAAATATTTTGATTTAATTCAAAATAACTTTTTTTTAGAGGGAAATGCATTTCTAAAATGCTTGACATTATAATCCTGGTTCTTCAACACTGCAGGATGACTTTGATGAAGAAAAACTCAGGCGGACCATCTCCTTTTGGTTGCTTGAGGATGCCAGAAATAGTTCTCCTTCTGCTACGTAGGCATGTGAAATGGAGGAGAGATATCCACGTGGATGGGAGGGATGGAAAGAAATAAAAGATGCCAGAGAATATGGAAAAGCGGATTGAAAAAGAGTCGAGCAACTGTTTTGGAGCTGCAGCTCAATGCGGCATACATTTGCACCCAGCAAAGTTATTGAAGTTTTTTGAAGTTCAGTAGTTTATTTCACAAAGTTGAATTGGAAATTAATGTTTTTAATTTTAGTGTTTTATTCTACAAAATTATTGATATTTATTAATTGTTATTAAATAATTTATTGAATTATTCTTAATAACTATTTATTGTTATTATTATTTCATTCGTCTGAAAAGATGGGAAATAGTTTTCTTATAAAACTGAATATCTAAATAAACTGTGCATGTATTAAAGCTATTTCAGAAAACTTATCGTCATATTATTTCTAATTTACTCATTTGCATAGGATGAATTTTCAACAAATTGACGAGTAATCTGCATAATAAGTTATAAGAAGTAATAAGTTGAGTAATTGCATAACATTGCAATAACACACACACGTTTGAGGCCAACCATGGAAAGCATCTGATTAATGTTTTAGTTCCAGTGATTCCATTTCAATGCTTCCCGAAATAACTCAAGAACCGAATGCTTCGAACAAGTTGGAATTCCATTCTTTCGCGAACAAATTATCAGGTAATAATAAATATTAATGACAAAAGTAAAGGTTAAAAGTAAATTCGTGGTTTTGTATTTCCTTTTGAGAAGTTTGCGGATATTAGTTTTCCTAGTCCTTCCTGCTTGTGGATTGGACGGATGTGGAGCAAATATTCCAAGCATCGTGCACCTTCACTCCGCCATTCCTTCCAAGGAAAGTGCTTCTGGAAAACAATACATCGATCGTGAAGATCAAATAAATAAGTTCTACAGGATTCTAAATACCCCGTTGGCTCGAATTAAATTGGAATAAAAGTCATCTTTACTCTAATAACACATCTTGAAGCACGAATATTGAATGGAACTTCGGATTTCGGATTTTCTTTGTTAAGTTTTAAGATTTAAGCACCTCTTGAACTTTTTATGCTCATATTTTGGTTTAAAGACTTGAAATTAACTTTAAATTGTAATTTAAATCAACGAAAGTGCAATTTCGAATGTCCACAAAATGTTTTTAAACACGCCTTCAGAGAACTCTTTTAAATTCCATTTTAAAAAGAATGAAAGCAGCCATTTTCTGAAATAATCCAAAGTACTTTAGCGACTTTGGAGTGCCCCGTAAAAAGATATTTGTCAATTTATGAGCGGACAAATCGAACTCAGGCATCTAAGAACACTTGAAAGATTGGCCATTTCTCATCCACAGAGCAATCTCTGGGATGTCTCTCCTTCACTCGTCTATTCTTGTTTTTGTGGCACATTGTATTTATGCAGTAAATATTTTCCTTTATAATATCTTTTTTTTACATAAAGAATACATTATTTCATGACTTCCCTCCGGATTTTCTAAAAAATTCATGAAAAAGTATCCTTCTCTCGCGAACGGAAGAAAAAGCAGCAAAAGATTCTTTTGTTGGAAACGCTTTCTTCATTCTTAATCAAAATGGCAACTTTCTGACGACGATTAAATGGAAAATAAATAAAAAAATCTTATTCCACAGAACTTCCTCCAAGAATCTTCCCTTTTTTTTTTATCAGTGAACAATTCCTTATTTGTCTGCTTCCTGGAGTCACTCTTTGCGAATATTGGGGGAATATAAAATGATTTCAAGACATCAAAAGCAGTAAATATCAGTTCCGATGCTTTTTTGAGTCCTGCGAGACGTTTTGATCAACTCAATGAATCCATGCTGAATGAAGGAATGACCCGGGATTGAACGGGGAGGATGATCGATGACAAGCTCATCTTATGTCCCACTTGCCTCAGAATTTATACCACACTTTTTCAGTGCAAGCTGCAATCGCTCCTCACAAACGACTTATGTTTGGAATGAATTGCTTGACACGTCTCCGTGGAGTGAAATGTTTATCACGAAGATTCATTCCTCGCTCTACTAATATCAGTTTGTTATTACGTCACCAATTCATGAATATTAATTAACCAAAGGGCTGTTATTGAGAAACTTTGATCTTTCTTAACAACATGTCAAATATTACCTTACAAGTAAGATCTAGTAAAGCAGTAAAGAATGTATTCTTCTTGTTAATCAAAGTTTGAAAACGCAATCAACTTGACAAACTATTTCTGTCAATTCCATGTGCAGAGGGGTTTAAAAGCCACTCTTTCAAATATTCCTAAATAACAAATTCTAATCAATTTAATAATAAATCATTCTAATCAATTTAATAATAAATCATTCTAATGGCAAAACGAAATTCGTTCCTGAAAAAAATAGAAAAATTCCTATAAATCTGTCAGAGAAGTTTCAGTGCCTGATAAAATGTTGTCAGCAGAATAGGTGGAGTTTTTGATGTGCTTTTTGTCAAACAAACAGAGCACGTCAATCAGGAAATATTTCCAATAAACCTTTTCCTCTGCCTCTCTTCCCGCCAAGCAGCGTGTGTTCACTCGAGATTAGGACGTTCTTTGCTTCTTGGAAGACGCTAATGCCTTCTTTCATTTCATTCAATCTCTGATGGGTCATAATAATAATACAAATATTATCGTATTAAATCAAAATTTGTTTTATTTTTTCAGAATGATTCATTCTTGAGTTAAGTCTGTGAGTTCTCAAAAAATAATCGAACTGATGCTGGTGGATCAGAATAAGAATTAGGATGAAAATAGATTGTCAAGGAAATCGTGCATAATTTTCAAATGCAATATCGTCAAGAAGAAATTGTTGGCGTGGACAGGGATTTATGAAGGTAATTGAAAATAATTACAATAAAATAGAAATATTGTAGTAATTAATAATAATTTGGAATAATTACATAACATAAAAATATTATAATATTGAATAATAATATGAAAATATTATAATATTGAATAATAATATGAAAATATTATAATATTGAATAATAATATGAAAATATTATAANGAAAATATTATAATATTGAATGATAATATGAAATTATTGTAATATTGAATAATAATATGAAAACATTGTAATATTGAATAATAATATGAAAATATTATAATATTGAAGAAGGAGAAACGTCCATCAGGAACCACCTCATCGTGGGTCCAAATGAGCATTCTGGAAGAACCCAGCAGGACATAAAACCGTTCCTTTACGTCTCCTCAATTGATTCACACCCACCTGTATTGCCAGTACGAAAGTACTTGGACAGTACTCTTGCGTACAAATATGATTGAATTGGCTTCTTCGTCCTCCACACGTTTCTAGGTTTTTTGTACACATGTGAGACTCGGGCGAAATACTTTCATTTGCATTTTGGGCATTCTTTATGAACAGCAGGAGACAAAATCGCGCTCAAAAGAATTTTCTTACCGCGGAAAATAAGCAATCTTCAATAAGCAGACGTCGTTGACGACTGATGTTTTAACGTTCGCCTGAGCTAATGTTGAATCAATTAGGTGTAATCAATAATGCTGTGATGATGTACGGAAGAGGTAATGCAGTACTCGAAATAAACGATAACAAGCTATGAATAATATGTTAGTATCGTTAGTATCGTTAGTATTGTTAGTATCAACGACAGATGACATGTACAAACTGCTCACAGCGTCACGAAAACAACATTGCAAAGTCGAGGCTAAAAATAGAAACTTCCTACTTGGATAATCGACATCCAGGTACTGATTCGATGCGAGGACAGTCTTTTACTTCCTGCAATAAAATTATCCACGTGCACGAGACTTCTTCCATCCAATTTTTCTGGTGGAGTAGAAGTTCTTCCAGGTTTCGGAATTGAATTTGGAGGGGGGAGTCGGATGTTAAATCGGCATCTTATTTGCTTCTTTCCTCTCGTTTCGCTCGAAAGAATCCGATTTAGAAATATTCGATTTTATGAATTTTACCTTAATGTTATATTATAATATTAAATTGTACAAATAATATTAAATTGTACAAATGCAACAGTGGACAATGTTTGTTTTAGTTTTGAATGACTATTTGCTTAAATTTCTTGAAATTCTCATTTGAAAACAAAACTCGTCTCATTCACACCTCCTTTGCTGAATTTTCTGTCAGGTGTTCATTCTCTCCGTCAACTTTTGACACCTTACAATTTTAAATTTATACTTTTATAGGGTAAATAACAACAACAACAACAACACTAATAATAATAATAATAATAATAATAATAATAATAATAATAATATTTAACATTTTAATTAAACGCATTCC
>MPNW01000482.1:42390-53822 GCA_011800805.1 Hirudo medicinalis
TATACACATATTATAATTATATACACATATTATAATTATATACACATATTATAATTATATACACATATTATAATTATATATACATATTATAATTATATATTCATATTATAATTTCCTATTTTGTATTATTTAGTTATAATTGTGGAGGTAATTGAAATTAATTGAAAATAATTCAAAATAATTGCCAGCGTCCAGATTCACTCGATGCCATTTTTTTAAAATATCCCAATTATTTCAACTTTTATAATTATTTCAACTTTTTCAAAATAATTATTTTTAATCTTTAATTACTTAAACGTAGTTATTATTTATATTACCGAATGTAAACAACGGATTTATAATTTTAAATCGGTAGGTTTGTTGTCGTCGTCGTCGTTGTGGCCAGGTAATGTTGTGGTAATTTCTCATGTCAGGCAGCATTAGCAGGAGGCCATTGAAGGATGACTGGGTATTTTATGTTTGCAACTATTTATTTTTACAGACCAACAAATTATTCATTAATTACCTATAAATGGAACTTATCTCTAAACGTTCATTATTTTGCAAATTAATTATTCAGAGTAATTGAATAATTTCAGGATAACAGACGCAATGAGACAGCTTCATCAAGAGTAATTCTTCATCAAAAGCAACGAATTGAACAAGTTTATTGGATTCTCAACTGGCAAATTCTGTATCTATCAGCTGGATGGGTGGATGGGTGGATGAATAAGTAAGCAAACGGAAAGATGGGTGACTGCCTGGATAAACACACGGATGGATGAGTGGATGGATGAACGAATGTATCAACTGAAAGCACGCACGCAACGTGCAACAATTCCGATATAAAGTCCACTGGATTTCCTCACCGAAGCGCGTTGAAAACAGTTCACTCCGACGGATGAAAGTTATTTAAAAAATGCTTAAAAATGATTTTACAACAATTTAAAAAAAAAAATTTTTGAAACTTTTACCTCGGATGCAATTGTTTAAACAAGAAACCAGTGAACGTGTTGAAGGTAGGATCGTTCGATTTGATCATCTGTGAGTGCTTTCCGTAGGAATTCCATTAACTTCCATTCGATTGAGAGCAACACGATGATCAACTGATGATCAGATAACTGATTGACTAATTATTTCTTCATCGTTTGAGAGTAATTATTCTTTTGCCAAGTCTTAAAACATGCTGAAAAGATTGAAATTCTGGGAAGTTAGAGACAATTCCGGATGTGGCTCCGTATCCATGACGACGAACAGGATTGCTCCCGAGTCGAACCGCTCAGATTCTGAATTCCAGGCGAATAAAAGGAGGAGAAAGTCGATGAATTTGGTGCGAAACATTTTCTTAAAAAAATCTCCAAAGAATCTTCGATCTCGATTAACAAGTCCAGGATCGGAAGAAGTCAGTTTTCCGCCTTCGAAGAAACTCGTCTGCTGCCCAAACGAAGTGGACAAAATCTGTCGACAAAGTACGAATCCTGACTCGACGAACATTGCATCGAGTTCTTCGTCCACAAACACCCTCGATTTGACCGATGACCAGAAGTTGCACTGGGTTTCTGCTGACGAGGCGGTGTTGGTCAGGGATTGCCATTCGAAAGGCTGTTGGTTGGAATCCAGGAATGGCGTCTTCAATGAAGAGGAGCAGACAGGGATTCTGAAGAGTCACTGTCCCCGATGTTGCGACCTGAGGACAGGGAAGGAGAATCAGCTGCTGAGGAAAACAGTGAAATTCGAGGGTATTCCGAGAAAAGAGGAAATTTCAACCGACCGTCAGACGATGACGTCATGCCTCGAACCTCTCAATGTCGAAGTGGAGAAGAAAAATTTCTGGAGGAATCCACTTGAAAGCTGTTCAATTGGAAAGTTCAGAAGAAACAAAAACAAAAACAACAACAACAACAGCAACAACAGCAGTAGCTACAATTCCGACAGCAAGAACAACTACAACAACTTGGCAAACAACAAGGCTTTATTGAACGCCGTGAGAACTTGTCACTTCAACGAGAAGGATTTGTCGACATTTCCGGTTGGCAGGTGCGCAGGTCGGACTTTTAAGGGCGATGATCTTTGTCTCGAGTTGCAGATGTCCCTGAACATCAACGTCAACAAGCCCAAGAAGGAGATTAAAAGGTCATGTCACTCCGGGGAGCTGCACAAGGGGTTGACTCAAATGGACAACAACACAACACGCAAGGGGCTCGCAGCGATCGAGGAGTCGTCAAAAGACGAGTCTCGGATGAGGAGCATGCCGACCGGTTTGGAGCATGGAGGTTTTAATCAGCAAGTAACCGCTGAGAGACTCTGCGTCAACTGTCAGAAAAAAGTTGCACTGAAGTCCGACGAATTCAGTCCGACAAAAGCGCTGAAAACAACGACCAGCAACAACACTTCGTCGTTCGGTTGCTACAAAACACTTCCGACCAAAAATGTCAACTTCTCGTTTCCAGTTTTTTACGAAAATCAAACGACTGTTGACGATTCCGTTGTTGGAAAAACCCTTGAGAAACTGGAGGAAAGTCAAACCTTGATAGCAGAAGGAACGAGATTTGACATTAAGCCGCTCAAGCCCAGCCTCAGTGAATCCGCTCATCTCAATGACTCGAAAATTAAAGATTTCGTTTCTCGGATCGACAATGTTTTGTATCACTCCGCCATCGACAATGTTTTGTATCACTCCTCTATCGAAGGTGGAAAATCATCCCTAGAAATTGTCGGAAAAGAAGAATCGAACGCAAGAAATGAAGGATCTTTGAAGGAATGTTTGATATCCGATACCGCGCATGCGCAATGCAAATGTTTACATTTCGTGGCCTATGACAACAAACTCTATCAGGCAGCTTCAAAAGAGGATGACTCACCGCCAATCCAACCGGGGCCTGATAACTCGCTCAAGTGCATTTGCCACCTGGAAACGAGGAAATATTCAACCTGTGGAAGGACCCAGCTCCGTGCTCGCTCCATTTCCTCTCCACCTGTGACGACACACGGATTGATGACTTCCTGTCTCAAGAAGAAGGAAGCTGCAAACTGTCAGCTTCAATCATCGTTGATTGAAACCAACCACCAATCAATCGGATGTGGTAATATTTCTCTTTAATTCAATCCGTGTGGATGATGGTGCAAAATATGAAAAATCATTTATAAAGTCGGCCTGAATCTTAGGAATGCCACAAGCACGTGAGACTTGTGCGACACTTTTAAGCGGGAGATGCTTGCTCATTTGCTGCTGCAAATGCTGCTTGATTTGAGGAGTTGGAACGAACGAGGTTTGAAGCACGCTTCCACTCGAATGTGGACCTGGATTCACAGTTTCAAATGAATCAAATTTTATGATTCCTCCACTGGTTGCACGAGGAAAGGAAATTCTCAAAAAAAAATAACTCTTGAGAAAAAATAAGAGGAAATAAAATAAGAATTTATGTCGAGAATAAAATTGCATTTTTATGAGAAAAAGTCTTTAAGCATCCATTTTGAATTACAAATGGAAATGCAGGGAAAGCAGTTTGTTTTAGAATTTCAAATGAATCTTCACAAATGTTTAAAAATCCTTTTTCATTTTTATTCGCTAAATCGGACATTAATTGGATGCGATTCGGTGAATAATTCACAATATACATGAGAATTATGAAATAATTCCAAACAAAAAATCGCAAGTCGGTTTATTGTCTTTGCATCCACGGAGCTCTCTAATGATGCTGGAGACAGGAGTTAATGTTCGGCCATGCACCTTCATTAATCAATTTCCACGTTCTTTCCATCCGCTCACCTCCCATTATCATTCCATTTGTCTTCGTTGCTTGTTTCAAACATTTCCTGGAGGAAAATCCACTTCTCCAACCAACTTGAGATCGATTCCATCCCATTAATTAATTCATTCATTCGTTCGTTCGTTCATTCATTCACTCACTCACTCACATTCAATTCATTCAATTCAATCAATTCATTCAATTCATTCAATTCATTCAATTCATTCATTCAATTCAATCAATTCAATCAATTCAATCAATTCAATCAATTCATTCAATTCATTCAATTCATTCAATTCATTAAATTCATTCAATTCATTCAATTCATTCAATTCATTCAATTCATTCATTCGTTCATTCATTCATTCATTCATTCATTCATTCATTCATTCAACCCTTCCATCCATCGATCGCGCGTTCACCTCATTGATCTGGTCACGTGATCCATGGCTTCCATTGAGAGAATCAACTTCGACTCCTTTGTTCTTCTGAAAAACAACAACAACAACAACCAACGTGACGTCACAACGCAACATTTGTTGTCATGACGATAAAGATCTTCACGCCCAGTAAATGTCATCGGAGATGACAAAGTTAATGATGATGATGGTGATGATGATGATGACGATGACGATGAGGATGATGGTGATGATTGTGATTGTGGAAATAAATGTGACAATGTTGGTGACAGAGAAGGTGATGATATGCATGCCATCAGCGGTCTATAAATTATGCAGGATTTGGATATTGGATAGCAGAGAATGATGTTGATGTTGATGATGATGACGACGACGATGACGATAATGGTGATGATGATGATGATGACGATGATGGCGATGACGATGATGATCTAAAACACTTCGTCCTGCCTGATGACATCAGACAACGTCAAAAACTCGACCTCCACGAAACTTTAAAACCGCATCCAATCGCGTGAGCCTTCATTTCCCTCGTGGAAATTTTGAAGATGCGGATTATGACGATGATAGTGAGAACGACGACGACGACGACGAGGATGATGACGTTGATGATGACGACGAGGATGATGACGTTGATGATGACGACGAAGAAAATGAAGAATCAGCGACGATCCTGAAGGAGGATGAATGTCATTTGGCGGTTGCATTTTTTTTTGACGCATCAGAGGTGTGATTAGTCACGCGACGCTGGAGTGGAAAGAAGGCAGGGATGGCCGAGGTTGACCCCCCATATTTATACCGATGTGCACGTCCGCTCTATCGCTCCTTACCATCAAGCGGCCATGCTTTACACTGGCCACGTGCTCTGATCGACACGTGACCGGAAATGAGAAAACAACGGAGGAATTATGGCCGAGGAGCGTGTTTTCCAATGAAAATAAATCGCTTCTCGGGATTTCAATGAGCGTCGGTGATGGCGCTAAATTATGAGAATAGTTCGTCATCATCGTCTTCATCATCATCATCATCATCATCATCATCATCATCATCATCATCATCGTCTTCATCATCTTCATCATCGTCTTCATCATCGTCTTCATCATCATCATCATCATCATCATCATCATCATCATCATCATCATCGCCTTCGTCGTCGTCATCGTCCACCTGGGTCCAGGTTAAAGTCCCACTGGACATTCCATGCGTTCGCATCCCTTGTTGATCGTCTGTTTTTAAACTTTGCCACCTTTCCACCTCCGCTGCAATTTGTCGAATTCTTTCTTTAATTTTCCCTTCATTTCATTTTCTGTCTTTTTTGTAGTTATATATATTTTTATATTTATATATTTATATATTTAACATTCTAACTACAAATTCAATCGATATTATTCTCAAAATAATCAATAACTCCAACAAATATATTAATAAATAATTTCTTAATTATTTTAATGATATCTTAATTTATTTTCGCCATTTAATAATGTGATAATAACGAGGGTCGTTGTGGTAGTTGAACAGTTGTGAGGATCAAAAGATTGGATCTTGGAGGAGTTTTGGTGAGTATCAATGAGTATCGGTGAGTATCAATGAGTATTGGTGAGTATCAATGAGTATTGGTGACAGTGAATGAGAGGAGAATGTTGACCTTCACCTTCCACACTCAGACGCACTAAGAAGGACACAACGATACAAACAAATACATCCTGGATACATCGAGGATATCCTGGAGTGTAAATGAAATAAACATTTTTAAAAATAAAAATAGTTTACAAATTGAAAACAATATGTTCTCATTAAATTGCATATTTAATGTTAAGCAACTTATTCATTAACTTATGTTGATTTATTGCTGAACTGTTATTGTCTTGGATATCTCTGCAATTACAAATAATCATCAAGAACATCCAATACATGGAATCCCACACATAAATAATAAATAGACTTAAATTTAAATCAAGAAGCACAGACACGTGTAGGGAAATGCACAAACGCGTATGCATATCTTGGAACTCAATTGTATGGAAGAATACAATATAACAACACAACAACACATCAACACAACAACACAACAACACAACAACACAACAACACAACAACACAACAACACATCAACACAACAACACATCAGCACAACAAAACAACAACTCATCAACACATCAGCACAACAACACATCAACACAACAACACAACAACACAACGACACATCAACACAACAACACAACAACACGGAGTGGAAATGTAGTTGCAGTTGTGACGTAGGGAGGCATTAAAGGATCATAGGCGAACTTCATATGAGGATTTGAAAACGTTGTCGTGACGTCATTCGAATTAACATAATTCATGCAAATTGAATTCTCGATCAGCATTAAACGTGCTTAGGTAGGGTCACGTGTGATTAAATTATTCGTAATTTGTATGAATATTATATTATTAATATTATTAACTTTATTATAAATATTATTACATTATTATTATATTTATGATAATATTAGTTTAAACTATAATAATCTTTTTTTTTAATAACATGATTCGTTGTTTAGTAAATTCGGAATCATTAATTAAAGAAAAAAAACCGTTGGATAATTTATGCTAATCACTCATTAATATTCAATGAGTTAATGAGGTCGATGAAAACAAACGAGACTGCAAAATGATCATTTATGAGCAGAAAATAAATCTTTAAAAAGTTCATGACATCCACGTGGATCCACTTGTGGTGGTTGATTGATCAATCAATAATAATTATGATCAATCAATAATAATTATGATCATTCAGTAATAATTATGAACATTCAGTAATAATTATGATCAATCAATAATAATTATGATCATTCATTAATAATTATGATCATTCAGTAATAATTATGATCATTCAGTAATAATTTTGATAATTCAATAATAAATATGATCATTCAATAATAATAATCATTTATTTTTAAGCATTTAAAAATTTCCATGGAACAAAGATGAACATTTTTTTCCAACAAACAATGCAAATGATGAAAAGGTTTTCAGTTGATTTTAAGTTGATATTCGGTTTATTTTATTTAAATTTTCATTTAAAATTAAAAATTTGAATTCTTGAAAAAAAAATTTATTTAACAATTAAATTGATGAAATGATTTAAAATGATGAAACCCCTCCCCCCACCAAAAAAAAACAGAAAATAAAAGACATAAACATATCACGGAAACAGAAAAGCATCAAGAAGCTATGGTTGAAATGCAGGATTGCTAGGAAGTCAAAGTCATGAGAAATGTCAGGACAAGCCATTCATCGCTGAGGTGTTGTCTTGCCTCTCAATTCTTTAAGCTTCCTTAGCACTTCCAACAAAAAGTCTCCAACAAAATCTCCATATTTGTTGCCAACGTTGGAGGAACGATACTAAATATAACTCATCTTTAAATTTCTTTTTATTCAAAAGAATTTATTTGTTACAATATTTTTCAGCAAATTCATTCGAGTTCCCAATCAGGTGGATGCTGCGGAGAAGATTTATTTCTCACGGCGAATCTGAGAATTAATAGCAACCTTTTAGTGGAATTGATGAATGAATTAATTAATGAATTAATGAACGAACGAACGAATGAATAATTGAACGAACGAACGGATGGATGAATATATCACTCCCCGGGCGCATCACCGTGCAATGAAAGGATGAACGGACGCTTTTTCGGACGGATAACAAAAAAAAACATTCCCAATAAACAGGACAGAAAATCGACAATTCCTTCTTTTGCTTCGCGGCACACAAAAAAACAAGCCACACTCGTCTGCTTCATCGAGTGATGGAATGCACGGCATGCACTGTCTCNATGGATGGATGGATGGATGGATGGATGGATGGATGGATGGATGGATGGATGGATGGATGGATGGATGGATGAATGGATGGATGGATGAATGAATGAATGGATGAATGGATGAATGAATGGATGAATGGATGAATGGATGAATGAATGAATGAACAGACGAACGAATGAATGAATGAGTTGATGCCAGACAAAAAAAAGTTATTTTCGATATTTATGCCAAAAGTCATAAAAATTACGCTGTATTATTTCATCAATTGACGGTGCATTAACACACCACCTGAATAAAAATGTACAATCAATTACTTTTTATATACCAACTAAATTATTAATTTTAAGATAATTACGATCATTTATATAATTATTTATAATTATGTAATTATGATCCATAATATTTCGATTAGTGCTTGCACGTTTTCACGTCCTTCATGCTTCCAAGAGTCTTCCAGAGTCTCTGAAAATCCTGAGACCACTCCTGCTCAAATATTCTTCGCACATTTTCAAACAGTCCACGTTCATCCTTCAATGAAGCCTGTTTTCCTTTCAATTTATTTCAATGTCTCTGCTTATTGTGCCTGGAAAATAATGTTGTATCATTTTAAGAGAATATCCTAACAAATTATGCCTTACTTAATTAATATTAATGTAAAATAACATTACAAAAACAATAATAATCGCCATCGTCGTCATCATCATCAGCAGCAGAAACATCATCATCATCATCGTAATCTCCTATTATCTCCCAGCGATGTCTTGAAGTTCTTGAGTGTCTTTGTCTGATTAAAAGCCCGGGAAGAAGTTCTGAGCATGCGTGGTGAGAATTTATGAGCTCCATCGATTTCTTTCATTTCCTTCCATCCATCCATTCATCATCCATCCATCTATTCATTTATTCATCCATCCATTCATCATCCATCCACTCATCATCGATCCATCCATCCATCTGCTCCGGTTTAAATTCACTCAGTCCACCTGCAACTTAATTTAATACACTCCTTGTAATGGAAGGAGGAGCTTGCAGTGGCATCAATGACGGTGATGATGATGATGATGATTATGATGATGATTATGATCTTGATGATGTTAAGCATGATAAGGCTAATAATACGTCCCGGTAATAAATACCTTTGATGTAATATTATAATTATTACTATTATTATTAATATTATCATCATCATCATCATCAGTATTATTATTATTATTACATAATATAATAATAATAATTATTATTTCTATTATTTCGATCGATTGGACATTTTAATGGAGTCGCTGACAGCAGCAAAATCAATCCACGTTGAGAGGATTGATTGAAGGATCGAAGAACGAATGAACCTTTCTTGACCTCCACACTGAGAGGAGTTGAAATGCAGTTGAAAAAGAAATAAATTTTTAGGAAGCTGTGAAATGTTGAAATCCCGAACGACGAATTCCTGACAAATTGCAGTTTTAATTTGTAACTTTTTTTGATTTTCAGTGTTTTCTTCAAACTTTCAAAGTCACGCATTTATTTATGATGTTCATTTTTTTTTTTTATAGTTTCTTGGTTTATTTTGACAAAGTTGCATCTTGAAATGTTTAAACATTAAGCAACCAAACGAGACTTCATTTTGACGCTCGGAAAGAATGAGAGACTGTGAAGAGATGGAATTGAAGACTTTCATTCTGATGCAACAGCAACTATTTAAACGCCTTATTTAATTCTAATATCAGAAAATTATCCTTTAATCGAATTAACTTGAATAATATTTTAAATTCTTTAAAAGCTCGAATGAAAGAATTTAATTCTGAAGCCCACGAAGACCTTTCCAAGGTTGGTTCCGCTTGAGTGACTTTCATCTTAAAACAACAGTTATTGTTATTGCTACAAAAATATCATAATAATGCAAAATAAAAATAACAATATGTTGCTATATTTTAACTTCTTCCATCGCATTCTGATGTCCACGTGATGCAACTGTGGATTAAATAATTGCTTGGAAAATACAAAGTAACCAACTTGATTGGACGATCTTTTTGATGAATTTGAAGTTTTTGTGCGCCGTCGTTAGAGGTGACTTCATATTGTCACGGAATTAAGTAACAACAACAACAACAACACCACCACCACCAACAACAACAACAACAATCATCATCAGTAACCTGATAAGCTGGCTGTTTAATATAGCATCATTCATCATAATTCTACAATCATATGATCAATAAATTAATATTTTATTTTTTATAATTTTATATTATGTGTAATTATTTTAAATTAATAAATTAATTTTTTATTGGAAATTATTAATTGGCACCTTGATGTGGGTGATTTTAAACCTGTGAACTTCAACAACAACAAATACTCCACTCGCAACTCTGACTTCCAGTTCACGCTCGACTGATCAACAACTGATCCAGGTTGTCATTAGCAACCGCACGAGTGCTGGGTTTAAAATTTAATTTGATTCTAAGTTCCTTCCTCAAATGGAAAAAGTTCAAAATTGCTTCTTTTATTTGTTTTACTTTGTTTTGTTTTGTTTTGTTATGGTTTGGTTTGTTTATGAGACGCAGGTGGAGATGAATTTGTGACTGTGAATTCATCATTCACAGATGCATGACAACAAGAGTCACCTGTCAATCACGTGAATTTTTGTGAAGCAACAAATGCGTGCTCGGACGAATTAATGCATGAAAGAATAAATATACGAGTGAATGGATGAATGAATCAGTGAATTAATAATAGGTTAATTACCTAATTAATCAATCAATCAATCAATCAATCAATCAATCAATTAATGAGTCATTCTAAATTGGCATTGTTCGTTAGCTATCGTTTCTTTGATCACGTGATCAACACGTGATTGTTTCCGGAAATTGTAGGTGACACAATGACGTCGTAATGTTTTCTGGGCACGTGACGCCACACACTTCATCATCTCTCATCACACTCAACATCACATTCGGAGACATTTTGCTAAACATGACTTTGGAAGGATTTTAGCGCTGTTTATAATTCAACACATATTATTATTATAATTTATTGTTACAATTATTATTATTATCATTATTTTTTAGCATTATCATTATCAATGTTATTATTATTATTATTATACCAGCTTATTAATTATTAAATTTCTCATTTTCGACATTTCTTCTCAAACAACTTGAGCTTTTTGTGTTTTCTTAAGATTACAATGCCCGTCCCAAGATATTTACAAGTTTTTTCTGACAGTAATAACTACAATAAGCCTACTCACTTTCTTCGTTCCACACATGAATACAGTCCCTCATTTGCTAAATCTACTTTCAATCACTTTTCTATTCAACGTTATGGTCCAAGATTATATACTCTTCAATTCCATTATTAATAAAAGATCAATTTCAATCTTGTCCTTTTAATATTCTTTATTTGTTATTTAAAAAGTCTTACAAGTTGTACTTATTGCGCAGTAATCTTTAAGTAGTTCATTTGTTTACTTTTGTTCTTACGGTGCCCT
>MPNW01000482.1:53848-85767 GCA_011800805.1 Hirudo medicinalis
ACGGTGCCCTTGTGACATGTAACGTGTTAATGAGGGTCAGTCTGATGGCGGAAGCATGCGTTTCCTTAAGGCTGACCCTGGAGTTATTTTATTTGGTTCTTGTGTTGCTTTGGTGTTTGTTATTGTGATGCTTGGTTGAATAAAATTGTTCAAAAAAATATAAAAACAAAAAAAAACAAAAAAATTATTTTAGGATTAAAAATTAATCAAAAAGAGGAATTGAAATTGTCCATCTTGGACAGTGTCCGTGGTTTTGGAGGGACATGACAGTGGAGCAGGCAGAAGACCACTTGTCTGGTCTTCCTGACGGTGCTTTCCTGGTCAGGGACAGTTCGGACGCTGATCACGTGGCCAGCGTCAGTTTCAGGTCTTGCGGGGCGACCCACCACACGAGGGTAGAACACTTTCAAGGTGCGTTATTAACTGCCAACTTGTTATTACAGCGTGGATCGTGGGTCATGACCTTGATAACATCACATTTGAACGCAGTATTTCCCATGATTGATATTATTAATGAAATAATATCAAATTATAAATTTAAGAAAGTATCTTTTTCTATCGAAATAAGATAGTTCAATTATCCGATCAATTATCCTACACTAATATAGCGTTACACTCGAAATGGTTCGTAAATTATTATCTTTTTTTATATACTCGAATAAACAACTTATAATTTGTAAATGTAATGTTTGGTTTCATGTATTTCACACTTCCAACGTATTTGAAACTTTCAACAGGCAGTTTCAGCTTCCATGCGACTTCCCTTTCACACGGAAGAACCACATCCATCGTCCACTTCCTGGAAAAGGTCATCCAGTCCTCCAGCGACCCTTCGAATATCCACTACTTAAAACCAAAATCTCCTGCCTCTCTGGCAGCTCCAGTCCTTCTCCTCTTTCCACTTTTAAACTGCGGCACCTAGCGACCGTTTTTCTATTTCATCGGTGTTCAAATTTGTCGCTCCTTTAAAAATTTTCCTCCGAATTTGTAATTAATTGTTTATATTTAATTCAAAATAATTCGTAAACCACCGAAACTTGAAAGATACGCCGTGATGCTGTTCGCAGAATTTATTTTGATAAATGTTCGTTTAATTTTCAGATCAGACATGTTTTATTAACATCAAGATTATTTATCAACAAACTTATTGAAATCTTATTTCAAAAATCACATTCTGTCGTTTTTAATTGACTTCCAACCTGCTCTAATTCGACTGTTTGTGTGGTGAACCTGAGATGTCCTTGATGTTCTTCAAACAATTTGATCAAACTGCAATGAAAACACATCAAGTCTTCAACCATTCTGAACCACTCTGAACGACCAACCAACCCTCATAGCGGTACTTTTGTTGTTGATGTTGTTAAGGAAAATGTTGGTGCAAGTTTGATTTGATTTTGATTCCAAGGTGCTATTCTACACAGGCACGTAGGGTCACGTGGAATTTTTAGCAATTCCAGGCTTAAATCTAAGCATTCGTATACACGAAATGCATGACAAAATACCTGAATGCTCTAAAATGTATTTCATTTCTATCTCTTATTTCTGGCAGAATGCACTCTTAGCCAAAAAATCAATTATAACTTTCCTGAACAAACTCATCGTTATAGTTGTAATAATATTATTATCTTCGAAATGACATTTGAAGCCTTCATTGTCCATGTTTCTGACCAGCGTCGGATTTATCCAGGTGGAGGCCCCGGTGCAGTGTGGTGGTAAAGGCCTCTGCAATAGTCCTGTTGCCGACCCCTGACAAGAAAAAGTTTCTTTAGTTGGTGGAAACCCATGTGCACGTACTGGAGCACGTTTCAAAGTTCCATGATTGTACGAACAGGATAAACTCGAATATTATCAATTAAGTTTATTATTTATCATAAAAGTTTTTCCAAAGCACCATAATTTTTGACGTTTTTAGTCCTTCAGGTGAATTGAACATCCCGAAATAAACTAACCACAAATAATCACTACGAAATAATGTGTTGTTCCAAGACTTCAAGCTTTTAAAGTTTCACGCGAATTTAGCAATCAAAGAATCCTACGTCACAAAAGATTTCGTTCCTAACATATCCCCGCCATATTATCGGATCCGTGAGTTCAAATCGATAGAGACAGGGACTCGCGCAGACCAGACTTCCCACGCTGCGTTTGGGAAAACGCCTCATTAGCATAATTAGGGATGGGTTGTTTAGTTTTATGAAAATTAATTAATTTCCAAATATAATCTAAATTGAATATCATTAGATTTTCAAAACAAATTTAAAAAATGCAAAAATTTAACAATTAATATTTTTTTCGTATTACTCATTAAAGTTAAACATTTTGATTCACGTTTCAACCGAATGAATGAACTTCAGTCGGAAAAATTTTCAACTCAAAAAAAAAAGTAAGAAATAAAAGCAGTCGCACCTTCAAAACAAAAACAACATTTCATGTCATTTGACGAAAGGATATCTCCCCACGACGTCATGGCAGGAGTTCTGAACTTTCGAGAAGAGGAGAAACTTTCGATCTGAGAAACCTGCGTCTGTTAGTGGCTATGACGTCAGCCACGACGAAGCCAAATATGCAGGCCACCACGAGGAACAGCGAGGCCCCCAAAGACATGAGGACAGCAATTACGGTCGGTGAGTTGTACCACGCGTTGTCTCCAATTCCAATGGATTCCTTCCAATCTTTGTGAAGTCGCATCATCTCCGTCTTGCGAAGTTTCGATTTTCTTCCTTCTTCGGGACTCAGAAACAGGGTGACGACGTTGAGGTCGTCCGTGAGGTTGGTGGGAGAACCCCGAAGGACATATTGGTGCTGGGAGTCGTTGGTCGAGTGGCTCGAGGATTTCGTTGTGCTGTTTTTCTTAATTTCTTTCTCACCTTTCGGATATAATTCAACTGGAATGTCTTCGTGAAAAGTCGAATTTGTGTCTTTTAAGGAACGTTTCACCATGGAAGTGTTTTTATTGGAAATGTTCTTCTTTATTAATGGTCGTCGACTTGCATTTTTCAATGATTCATCCGCAAATGACGATACATCTGCCGTCTTTCCCGCCACACAGGACGTCGTGAGAGTGATGCTGAAACAAGACACACGATGTCTGAAATCTCCCACCTCGTCTTGACACCTGCTTTCGTTTTCACAGCTGAGTCTCAGAAACCTGCGTGTTACTTGCACGCAGAGACATGCACTGCACTCCTCTGACCCGTTGAGATTAACAGGTGCTTCGTCCACACAACCGTCCAAGATGTCCGTGGTCAGGCATATGTTCTTGAGGGTGCTGGTGAGGAAGTTCAGCAATTGGGTGTGACCCTCACACTGGATTGTTGGTCTCAGTGAAGATAAAGCATGAGATTTAAATGGCGATGATGATGATGATGATGGTGATGATGGTGGTGATGATGATGATGATGACGATGAAGCTGATGATGATAGTGGTGGTGGTGGTGATATTGATGATGATGATGGTGATAGGGGTGATAATGATAATGAAGATGATGGTGATGACGTTGGCAATGATGATGTTGACGGTGATGGTGACGATGTCGGTGATAGTGGCGCCAACGATGCTGAGTGAATTGACGAAGAGTGCCAAGTTTTTGTTATTGGTGATAATGAAGTTTGAAGTGACGATGACGATGATGATGATGATGCTAGTATTGGCGATGGTGATGGTGATGTTATTGTTGATGATGACGACGAGGAAGTGACAAAGGAGTGAGCGATGATAGCACTCGTGATCAGTGCTTCAATCACATCCGAGCTAGAAATAACAAGTGATGATGATGATGTCATTTCACTTGGTGGATCATCAGGTGTTGATACAATAGGTGATGGTAGTGATGGTGTGGACCGTATAAATCGTAATGATGATGATGATGATGATGATGAAGATGATGTTGTTGCTGTTTGCGTTGCTAGTAATGATGCTAATGTAGTTTGGGGGGGAAAGTTTGGTGAAGATAGAAATATTGATGTTATTGTTGCGACAGATGGTGATGGCGATGGTGATGATGATGAAGAGGAGGAGGAGGAGGAGGATGAAAACATTGAAGAGATAAAAGATGGAGACGACGATGAAAGAAGAAGTGATGATGACGTGTGTGTGTTGTCCACTCCTGATGTCCCCTCGTAACTGGTTCGGATGGAAGGTTGAAGCAGGTCGCGTGATTTCGATAGATTCCCAGTTGCTCTGAAGGTTTCAGTTTCAATCTCGATAGATTTACTCCCAGCAGAATGCATGAATTTTGACGTTTTCAAAATTAGCAAATTTAAATATAAACAATTTTAATTTAAAAAAATTATTTTTTGTCGTTGTTTACAAATAACTCAATTTGAAATCATTTGAAGATCAACTTTATTCGACTTAGGATTCTTGTTCACTCACCAACGACAGATGGTGATGATAGATAGGGAGATGATGATGATGGTAGTAATGATGGTGATGATGATGATTGTGATGACTCCTTCATATTCCAGGTGGAAAGGTTGGAAAGTTCTTCCGATTTATGCGAAACAGAAGATTGGATTTGCACTCCTGCATCTGAGGCTTCCTTTCTCCCTGTTGTATTGAAAAGCACAACCCCCATGCTGGGTACCCCTGATGGTGATGATGATGTGGCTGATGATGGTGATGATGATGATGTTGACGTGATGATGGTGGTGATGTTGACCACTGGTGTCCAAATATTGTCGGTTTGCATCATAGATTCTCCCAATATTCTCGTATTACTTGTTCCAATCAAAGAAGTTAGTAATGATAATGATGGTGATGATGATGATGATGATGGTGGTGGTGATGATGACGATGATGACGATGACGACGACTGTCCAGTTGGTTTATTATCTCTTTCTGGAAGTGTTGGCAATGGTGATGACAATGATGGAAGTGGAAATGATGATGATGATAATGGTGATAATGATAATGATGATGATAGCGGTGATGATGATGATGATAGTGGTTGAATAAATGACGTCGAAGACGACGACGATGTGAGAAGATTTCGTTTGTAATCACGTGTTTCTTTAATGTGGCTCATTTTGACCAGTTTTTCCGAAGCTTTCACGTCACTTGCTACTTTCGCTATCGTCATCATCATCATCATCATCAACATCATCATCATCATCACCATCTTCGTCTTCTTTATCATAATCATCAGGAAGAGCAAGTTCTGAATGTTCTCATCAAGTTCAATTTGGCTTTGGAGGATCAACCTGTTGTCGAAAATTAAATTATTGTTTTAAATTATTTGGTTGTTGAATTAAATTGAATTTGTTATTAAAGTTTTATCAACAAGTTATTCTGAATTATTAAAGTTGTGTTAATAAAATAGTAGTAAGTGGTATTTGTGAGAACATGTTCATGTCATCGTCACTCACAAGACGATGATGTTTTGTTTCATAATTACAAATAATTCAGAATATTTCTAATAAGCGAATGCAACAAATAATCAATATTTTTGTGCGAATAACAACAACTAACAACAAACAACAACAAACAACAACAAACAACAACAAATAACAACAAACAACAACAAATAAACTTCCAAAAACTTCCTCAAACATTTTCCTCCAAAAATGAAAAATAATACGAAATAAATGAATTATCTCTCCAAGTTTAACCCACTGACGTCATCGCGGAAGAATTTCCCGATGAATGAGTTTATTTTTAGCAACATGACTGATTTGACTGAACTGCAGCTTTAAATCCACCATATTATTGGTGAAATAAAACTTTTTAATTTCAAAATCTTTGAAGTAATTTTTGTCCAATTATTCGTAATCTCGATTCGATTTTCAAAAAATGGCAGAAAAGTCAACGCGATGAACTTGTTGTGATCCGATGTTTTCTGCTTTTAATTTTCGAACTTCAATTCATTTCATTGAATCTTCAATTCATCTCATTCAATCTTCAGCTCATTTCAATTTATTTCAGACTTTTAATATTTAATTTCAAAAGAATATGCGTGAAGATGGAGTGTTCATCCACTCATCAGTCACGTGGCGGTCACGTGACGATCACGTGTCTATGAAGAGGACGAGGAAGAGGATGTTCATGACCTTCAGACGACCTTTCCTCGGTTGATGTCAGGAGGGAAGTGACTGAGTGTATGGAGAAAACTTGTTTAAGTGAAAATATTGGACTTGCTCAACATGCTGGAAGTGTTTCTACGATGAGAGAATATTTGTTGACAATATTCGTGGTAGGTGTTCGCGTATTATTATTGCCGTCGTCGTCATCATCATCGTCATCATCATCATCATCGTCGTCGTCGTCGTCGTCATCATCATCATCATCATCGTCATTGTCATAATCACTATCATTAATATTTATCTCATCGTTGTCGTACTACTCCTAAACTTTTGAATGCGATGAAGATGATGATGGTGATGATGATGATGATGATGACGATGATGATGATGACGATGATGATGGTAAGAGTTTGTCAGAATTTCTATTGAGGAATAGCAAATTAAATAAGATATTATTTATAAATTAAGTATTTATTTAAAAAAAACATGAAGTAAAATGTAATTAAATTCGTTTAAAAAGTCAATTTAGTTATTTAAAAATAAAGATTTAAATGCAGACGTTCTCGCAGGGTCTAATTAATAATTAATAATTAATAATTAATAATTAAATTAATTAATTAATTAATCATCGCACGCACTGAAATGATGATGAATTATGCAGCACATTTGAATGTGAAAACATAAGTTTAACATTGTGAAGTCATTTGAAGTCACATTCGAGACATTGAGTGAGGAACTGATTCAATTTTGCGGTGGCAAATCTCGTGTTGATGCTGTTGGGTTTGAGGTGAGCACGTCTTCACCTATCAGTTACCAACCTCATCATCGTCGACGTCGTCGTCGTCGTCATCATCATCAACAACATCATCACAATCACTTTTAACACCAATGTTATCGTCATTTTCGTAGCCAATGTTGTCGGCACCGACTTCATCATCATCATCATCATCATCATCATCACAACAATCACTAACGTTTTAATCATCATCATCATCATCATCACAACAGTCACCAATGTTTTCATCAGCAGCAGCACCATTCCACGACTATCATCATAACCTTGGTCCAGCAAATCCATGGAATTGTGATATAATGGCCAATAAATTTATTAAAATAGGAGCTGATTTGGACAGAACGATATTAGGGGAGGTCCAAGGCAGGATCCTCAATTTCCTACGCTGCCAAATGAGGATTTAGTAAGGATTATTTAAGAAATTGAAGCCAAAAAACTGTGCATTGCAAACTTATTCTTTTTTTTTATGTTTAAAAATTGTTAAAAAATTGTTGGCTTAAAGTCAGTCACTAAGTTTCCGTGACAAACAAAGCTTCACATTATTTTTGGAAACAAATATAAATAATTTTTTTCGAAAAAAAAAAAGATTTTAATATTTGTGAACGTCAGAAATATTTAAGTTCACTAAGCATAACGTATCCTTTAAAGCGTATACTAGATATATTATTTTTCTGGGAATAATTTACAGAATCCACTTAAAATCAAAAAATTCACGGCGTTGGGATTCGTCTCGCATCGCTGAAGATGCAACGAAGCATGGAGGAACGCAACGGAAACTGCTAGCACCATAATCATCATCATAATCATCATCATCATCGTCATCATCATCGTCATCATCATCATCATCATCATCATCATCATCATCATCATCATCATAACCATCATCATCATCGTCATCATCACGCTCGTATTCTTCAGCAGTGTTGATAAAGATTGTCATCCAGGAATCAATAGACCACTCACTTCGTTACTCAAATTTATTTCTGGACCTGAAAAACACAACTTCAGAGCCATGGTTACCAATTCTTCCCACGCAATCACAAACAAAAATATCCACATATACAAACACAAACATTCACATATACAAACACAAACATTCACATACACAAATACGAACATTCATACACACAAACACAAACATTCACCCATAAAAACACAAACATCCAAGCACACATGAACTCTTAAGACTTCATTCATTTCAAATACCTGCTTAATTCTCTCAAATCCTCCGAAAGAGCGCCAAAAGAACAGACGATAAACTTAAGCGTTCAACTGGCTTTTGAAACTGGAAAAATAATAATTAATGATAATATACGAAATATACGTTTCAATAAAAGCTTAAAGTCCAAATTTAAATTATTTATTCAAATTAATAAAATAATTATTATTAAAAAATCTTTAATAAACTGAAATTATAAGGTTGAAAATCTGAAATTATAAAAACTTTTATGATGAAAAAACATTGAATTTAATAGAATAAAATATTTAATCTCAATTTTTCAATTTGGAAATTGTTAAAAGATGAATTAAAAATGTATTTATATTAAAATCATGATCAATTCTTTTCTATTGCCAGGAATCTCTGTTAAATTTCCGCAAGTTGATATAAAATGTGGGTGGGTTCAAAGTTCAAACGAATGACCCCAACCCAGGTGCATGCATTCCAGCCCTAATCCCATTTATAAGCTTCACGTATAGCAACTCAAATTATTCTTATAATATTATATTTAATTAAATTATTATTACTAATAAAAATTTTGTTTTGTTCATAATAATAAAATTGTTTTGTAAACAAAATAAATTTACATTTTAAATATATTACATCAAAAAGAATGAATGATTTTCACAAGCAGCGTCAATGCTAAGGAGTCATTTGTTATGCTTTTCAACGTCGCTTGAAATTTATCAAACTCGACAAAAAAATGGAAGAATATTTGAGTGGAAAATAATGAAAATTAAATATTTATGCTCCACATTTATTTTCATGGTTGATATCGTCGGTCTTATCTCGACAGTGTTGTTGAAATTGTTATTATTATTATTATTATTATATTATTATTGTTGCTATTTTATTATTAGTGTTATTTTATATTATTATTATTATTATTAATATTATTGTTATTATTATTATTTATTATTATTATTTATTATTATTATTATTATTATTATTATTATTATTATTATTATTATTATTATTATTATTATTATTATTATTATTATTATTTTTAGTGAATTGAACTGACCTCCTTATTATCTGTAACTTGTATGATATCTCAGCAACTTAAACCTAAGTCCATGTGGTTGTCGTTAATGCAAATGTATCGATGTATTAATTATTAACAAATATTCTAACATCTCCATTAAATTTTACCTTCAGTGACCAAAGTGGTTTGTAAGGAGGAATGCGGAGGAAGATGTTTTGGCAGCGATTGGAATCAGTGCTGTGCCAAGTCATGTGCAGGTGGCTGCACTGGAAGAAGTGAAAGGGAGTGTTTTGTGGGTTTTGAGAATATTTATTTTGTTTTCATATTTTTTCAAATCCAGTGACTCGAAGTGTGAGGCATTAAAAACATTCGCATAAAAAATTGAGATCCTCTGAAATAGGATAACGTTTGCACGTCATTTGATCTCATCAGAGATGCAGCTATTTCGACGACGACGGAGCCTGCGTGGATTCGTGTCCCCCTCCGACCGTCTACGATCACCAGACCTTCAAGTGGATGCCGAATCCCAAAGTCAGATACGCCTACGGACACGAGTGTCTTGCCGAATGTCCCGGTCGGTTTTGACGTTCGGAGAGCGTTTCGTTTAAAATATTGTCGAAGTAATGTCACGAAGAGTGTCGTCTTTACATCAGGTCACATGTACGTAGACGAGGGCGCGTGCGTGCGGAGGTGTTCGGAAGGTCGCACAGCCGTCGAAGGCGTCTGCAAACCGTGCGACGGTCCCTGTCCCAAAGGTTCCGATGTTTTTGAATATTGCAATCGATGCTTGATTTATGTCTACTTAATTGTAATAAACACGATATTAATGCTTGGTTTTATAAATAATGACTTTGCGATTCGTACCTGAATTAAAGGCTGCGATGGAACCGGCAAGACATTCCTGTCCAACCTGAACATTGAATCGTTCAGAGAATGCACTGTCATTCAAGGCAACCTCTACATTGCACAGACGACATTTCAAACGTCAGAACATTTAGTTTACGATTTTGAATCGATAAAATGTCCACTAAATTGTAATTTAAGATTTATTATTTATGATGTGATGTGGAGTATATTAATACTTCATTATATTAATAATATATCAATATAATAATAATAGTATAATAATAATAACAATAGCAATAATAATAATAAAACTTAATGTTTTTGTGAAAATTCCATTGATTGGTTTAAGCTTGATCATTTTTTAGAGATTCATGTAAACATCTCACATCAAATAAATTACACTAGAACAAAAATATTTACATTTTACATTTTTAACTTATAGCAAGTAATATTCTTCCAGTGTATATGACTACATTAGTTTGAACTTCACTGACCTTTCCCTCCTGGAGAATGTGACCTTGATCGAGGGATCGGTGCTCATCGAAGCAAATTCATCCCAGTTACAAAATTTGACCTTCCTCAGGAATGTGAAAACCATCCAAGGAAAGGAGCCAGTGTAAGACTTCCTGTTGACAATTTCATTGACGTCACTTTGACTTCTAGTAATGTTGTCGAGTTTTTCTGATGTTGTTTTCATTGCAAAGATTATTTGCAGTCTGTAATCTTTTGTTGTCGTAATTCTAAACAGATATCTGATTTCTTTGTTGTTTATCAGTTAATTCAACTTACAAATATAAGTTACATAACAATAAATTAGATATGTTTTTGATCTTTAATTAACAATGATTTCAGGGCCGGTAAGTATGGCTTCCTTGTATATAAAACATCTTTGGAGTATTTGGGCATGGAGTCGCTCCAATCTGTGGAGCATGGGAGACTGCTCATAGCCGGTAATGAAGATTTGTGCTACGTGGATAAGCTCCAATGGTCAACCATCAGGAAGAATGCCAGCCAAATTGTAGTCAAAGGCAACAGGAATGTCACAGAATGTGGTCGGTGTATTGACTTTCTGTCTTCATGATTTTCTCAGTTCATTTCCTTTAAATTTGACGTGCAATCGAAATGAAAATTGTTATATTTTAACCCAACCGAATATCCAAATACCTTATGATCGTTACTGATCTTAAATTTTCGATGCAGAATTGGAGAATAAGGTCTGCCACTCTGAATGCGGAGAGAGCGGATGCTTCGGACCCCTCGACACTCAGTGCCTTGAGTGCAGAAGCCACAAACAAGGAAGAAGATGCCTGCCCTCTTGTGGACCGGGATGGTTTGCCCGGAACAGGACGGGAGACGGACCGGTCGGGTGCTCGAAGTGTCACGAACAGTGCAAGGGATCCTGTTTTGGAGAAGTTCGTTTCTTCTGATTTAAAAAAAAAGAATTCATTCTCTTTATTTCTAATTAACAATGCTTTTGATGGTTGAAAGTTACTGACAAAATTGTGGCTCCTTATTGGTATCATTTCAAGGTGCTATTAGTCGGATATTTAACATCTATTAATATATTTAATATTTATTTTTAATATTTAATTTATTCATCATATTTGAAGTTATTCAAATCATATTTACATCAATAAAATCCTTGAGTATCAAGCTAAGAGTATCTCGAGCTAAGAGGGCTGATTAAGTAATTAAGTAATTCTAGACCTCTTCATTAGAATATTTGATTGGACATTTCATGGAAGGCAACATTAAGTCAGTGATGTCACTGATTTAATGCAGGAAATGCAAGAAAAGGATGATGATGGTGATGATTATGATGATAACAATAATAATAATAATAATAATAATAATAATAATAATAATAACATAATAATTTGTATAGAATTTGCCTTAAACATGTAAATATCATGTAAATTTTAGGAGGCAAACCAGTGCCACGAATGCCTGAACGACAAGGACGGTCCTTACTGTGTTGGAAAATGTCCAGAAGGGTTAGTTGGCGCACGTTAAATATTCATGCCATTCATTTGCTTTGATAATTTATTCCTCAAAGATGATTAGCGTGCAACGATCGTTCGTTGTTGAAATATCGATTGATCACTCGGTGCTGTAGAATGTAGTGGTTGAAAGTTAGCTGATTGGCATGAAGTTACTTTAAATGTTCGGTCAGTTGAGTTGAGTGACGTTGAAACGCAGAAGTCGAACTTGCAAGAGGGGATCCTTACGAAGAGAGAAGAATGGTTTTGAGAAATCTAAGATGATGATGATGATGATGATGTTGAAGAATTCGCCCTGAAGTCGCTCACCTTCGTCTGAGCTTTGAATGAAATTCGAATTTGAAAATTGTTGTTTGATTGTGTTGATAACTCAAATAATGAAGTCGATTCTTTCCTCCGATGACTCTTTGTTTTTATTGTAAGAAAGTATTTTATTATAAGAAGGTATTTTATTATAAGAAGGTATTTTATTGTAAGAAAGTATTTTATTGTAAGAAGGTATTTTATTGTAAGAAAGTATTTTATTGTAAGAAGATATTTTATCATAAGAAGGTATTACAGCCTCGCATCTGTGGTTTGTGGTTTGTGTTGTGCAGTTGTATCGTCTTTACATAGATCACTAAAACACTTTAAACGCTTTTAAGTGTTTAACACTTGTGTAAGTCTATTCATCGTATTTTCAAAGATATAGGTTTTGTCAAAGTTCCAACACTCGAATGTATCTGTGTGTGATCGTGCATCGTCGACTCATTTTGATAATTACACATGCACACGACATCATCAGGATTGAGAAAAGCTAAAACAATTTTCAGTTAATGTTTGTATTCTGGTTTAGTCGATGCTAATCAATGTTGAGCTGAATAGTTTATTGTGTTGGTAATGATCCTGGAGGTTGGTGATGATATTGTTGGTAGCAATAATGACTTGAATTGATAAATTAGCAATGTTAAACATTTAATGTGCCTTGTTTGTTGGAAACTGTGATTCAAGGAATAGTTTGATAATGATATCAGGGTTAGCCCTAACTAGGTTAGGTTATGTAGAACAATATATCATTGTCTAAGTTATCGTCACGTTGGGTAAGATGTTGATGTTACTGAATGTTTGTCTTTTGATCTCCGACCGCAGCAAGTATTCCGATAAGTCGAAGAGCTGTCGGAACTGCAGCAGCAGTTGCATTGGCGGGTGTACGGGGCCCGAGAACATCGAGGGACCCAACGGTTGCAATGGTTGTCATCTGATCGTTCTCGACGAAACGGGCACCAATCAGGTCGAGTGTCTGCCCGCCAAATCCGAATGCCCTGCTGGATATTACACGCACAGGAGCAAGGTGGGGATTACGATGATGATTATTATGCATTGCATAACTATTACCATCTCATTAGCTGATCGTGTAAATCCTCTCTCATCGTCGTCTCCAGCAATGCTTAGCGTGCCACTCTGAATGCACCAAGTGCTACGGAAAGGGGCCGACAAATTGCGACACGGACACCTGCAGGAATGCCGTCTACGATGACAAATGTGTTGAGAAATGTCCGGGCGATTACTTCACAGACGGGTCACACTCCCCACCGAGGTGAGAAAATCGGCATTGTTTATGGTAGCGAGACATCCATATTAGAGCTTAAGAGATCTACCGCACCAAAAATGTAAATGTAGTTCATTTATATAGCGCATAGCGTCAGAGGTGCTTTTTGTTAACCATTTATATAGCGCTCCTTCCCAAGGGCACTTGCGGCAGTGCAGGCTGGGTTTCGAACACGACACACTAAGACCGTTGCCATTACAGCCGTATGCAGGAACGTAATCCATTTGGCCAACCTGAACGCCTACTTAACTTATTTGAAGCTAACTCGCTCTGTTGATGGGTAATGTTTCTCTTGCAGGTGTCAGGAATGTCACAGACAATGCCTCACCTGCCATGGTTGGACGTCTTCGGATTGCCACAGCTGCCGTGTTCTCAAAGTTTATCTGAACTACGACGACAGGGAGAAAGATGGCCGAGTAGGTTTTCTCGAGAATCTTGCTTAATGATTTACTTCACACTTGTTAGTTTGCTTGCATTGATTCATCTATTGTTTTGCTTTAATATTCAATATTAATATTTAATATGTTGCCATCATATTCATCAAAATGAAGAAGTTCAGACTTTGTGGTGAAATGCCGTTCGCTAATGCTTGCAGTTCAATTGCACCGATGCGTGCCCTTCTTGGGCCCCCTTCAAAACCCAGGAGGACGTCGGCGGCTCCTTCAACACCATCTGCGTGTCCAGTGAACATGCCAGCGAAGGAATGGTTTCTCAAAAGTAGGCTGATGTGGTGATTTTAATGGAGGCATCGATGAAAAGTTGAAAATATTTTTCTGGTCCCCAGGAAGTCTAATGCTGGTCTCATAGTGGGGCTGATTGTGGGTGCCCTGGTTTTACTGGCTCTCATCGCAGTCCTCATCTTCTTCCTGAGGAGGCAGAGGGCTCGATGGGAACTCGAAAAGACCAAAATGGAGGCAAAGATAGGTGGATTTGATGACGAAACTGAGGTTAGACAGTCATTCAATTGACCAGGCATTAATTGAAATCCTAAGTTATATTTTTGTTTGTGATTGATAATAATTATGGAATAATTATCATAAAATGATTCTTGTAATGGCCACATCAACTTATACTTTAAGAAGTAATGAGGTTGATGTTATTAAAATTGAATACCAATCTCTTTAGCCATTGGCTCTAACTGGAGCAGCCCCAGACAAGGCCCAATTAAGAATCATTAGGGAGTCTGAAATCAGGAAGGAGGAAGTGATTGGATCAGGAGCTTTTGGAACTGTGCACAAGGTAATTAACACAAGCTTTCCTTATCAACCATTTGCCTATGATGGCTGCATTGCTTTATGTTTGTAAAAGAATATACAAATCAAATAATTAGGACTGATATTAAAAATTCATTGGAATAATGAGTAATGGAGTAATGAGCCTTGATTAATTTTTTTTCTTTTCTTTGTCCAATCCTTAGGGCGTGTGGGTTCCGGCAGGGGAGAACGTGCGTATCCCCGTGGCCATCAAGGTTCTCAACGAGGGAACGAGCGCTTCTCAGAACAAGGAACTCTTGGACGAAGCAAGGATCATGGCCTCCGTCGATCATCCGAACTGCGTCAGGATCTCGGCCATATGCATGACCAATCCGATCCAGCTGATCACTCCGCTCATGCCGTTCGGATCGCTGCTCGACTACGTCCGAAAAAACAAGAACTGCATCGGATCGAGATCTCTCCTCAGGTGGACGACTCAGATTGCAAAAGGAATGAAGTACCTCGAAGACAGAGGCATTGTTCACAGAGATCTGGCAGCTAGAAACGTTCTGGTGAGAAATGCCAATCATGTGAGGATCACAGACTTCGGACTCTCAAAGCTTCTGGATGTTGACCAAAGCCAGGTCAAAGCCAAGGATGAGAAAGTGAGATGAAGCTTTTCATTATAATAATGATAATGATGATTAATGTTATTACTGTTATGAATTTACTCATTTAACAGTTGCCTATCAAGTGGATGGCCATTGAGTCGATCCGTCACAGGATATTCACCCACAAGAGCGACGTCTGGAGTTACGGCGTCACCATCTGGGAGCTCTTCACCTATGGCCAAAGACCATACGAATTCTTATCGGCCGTGGACGTCTTGGAGACCCTGGAGAAGGGAGAGAGGCTTTCTCAGCCAGAAATGTGCACCATCGATGTTTACATGATCATGATCAAGTGCTGGATGGTTGATGCAGCCAGCAGACCAAACTTCCAGGAATTGATTGAGGAATTCACAAAGATGAGCAAGGATCCTGGCAGGTACCTCGTCATACAGGGCGACCAGTTCATGAAACTGCCGGTCCAGAATATCGACACCAAGGACCTCGTGAGAGACGACGGGCCCGAAGAAATCATATCCGCGGAGGACTACTACCTCCAACCGGTCGAACCGAGCAGTTCTGATGGAAAGAGAGTTGATGGAAACAACTACGTCAACACCCCAAAACCAAAACCTTCGCAAGGAGACGCCTCCTCTTGTAACCTCAAAAAAGGCAAGGACGGGGGGTCATCCAGTCAACTGGAGGGCAACAGGTACACCACCGACCCGACGGAAAAAAACACAGGGGGCCATCAAGACTACCTAGGCGAAGGAAAGGAACTCGACGTTGAAATAGTCCCATCTTCTGACCATGAGCCGCTCGCTGCTCTTGTCGTTGAGGACAAGTGGAAGCAGCAGAAGGGTGAGTGCTCGACCCACCATGGCTGGACTTAAGTGATCATGTTGACAATAGCTGACCTAGATAAAAGTGTTGAAGGCATTTTTAAGGATCACCATCGTTATCATCGTTACAGCATTTATTTCATCGTGATTACTCAATTTTTTACAGTGTAAAGCCATTTAGGTGAGATATACACACCAAATCATGAAATGCTGGCATGTTCGACAGTGGCATGCTGTTTTTTTCTGTGTGTTGGTGTGCGCATGGTTTAGACTATTTTTGTCTGTTTGGAGAATTTTCCGACAAACAGGCTTAGAATATCTTCCATAATAATGGCCTGATATCTGCTTCATAAATTTAAATGCAAGAATTTTTCTTTTAACCATCATAATTAGCTTAAATTCAGTGTTTATTGTTTGGCATTTTCAGAGGATTACCTTTCTGCATGAGGTTGTAATGGCAACAAGGTGTCATGTTTGCAACCTATTTTGAACTGCTATGTGTTATATCCTGTATTGCACTGTAATACTATTGTACGTGTTTGGTTTGTGAAAAGCATCTCGGACGATATTCGTGCGGCAATATGTTAATGAACTATGTTTACATTTACATTATTAACTTTGTTAGCTACTCCAACAAAAGCTTCTGAGTAATGGCATGATACTGAACTGCTTAACCTATCATTATGTTATCTTTTAGATTTTTGCATGTAGAATGCTTGCATCAACATTAAGACACAATTTTGTTGCCAGTTTTGGTTTAACAGTTTTTAATTAACGTTGTAACATTACAACTATTCATTTATCGTTACTATCTTTTCAGGTTCAGCATCATCATTATTTGCACTTGGGAGAGAAAAGTTGGCAACTGATAAGAAGCAACGGAACGAGTTGGGCAGCTCTGAGTATCTGAAAATGTCAAGACCACACCCCGAGGAGGACAAGAGGGCCATGCTGGCTGAGTTTGAAGATGACACCATCGACGATGACGACTACCTGACCAGCATCGAACCTCTCAACCAAGCTCCTCAGTCTTATGATTATTACAATGTCGAAAGCAGGATCCCGGGCAAGCCCGACTACCTTAACGTCGATGTCAAAAGTAAAAGCAACAAAAACCGAGGGGTGTCCAACGTGTGATTCTCTGACTAGAAATCGTTTCTTTCTTGTTTAGCCAAACGACAGTGAGGCAATAGTGATGATGTTGATTAGCAAAGTGGCTTTGAGTTTTTTGGCATTGCCGACAACTCGATACATTACGATTCCCAACATTGGTATAATCTTTATTTTTGCTCAGTTATTCTTGTGCATTTGAAAGTGACAATTATGAGCGACTTATATTCTCAGCTACCATTCAAAGAGTCATTTTGGAGCATGTATTTGATGCCTTTTTTCACACCAGAGAAACTTATTTTTAATGAACTTACGATTGAACTTTGGCAGGACTTCTCGTTATTATTTTGAGCTTTTAATTATAAAGATTAATGCAAAAATTAATTTGTCACCACCAATGTTATTTGCATTCTTATTTTTTATCTGGTTTACGTCGTGCTTGCAAAAGACATTCAGTAAGATATGTTGAAATGCATCTTTCATCCTGCCAACCAATATATTTAGAGCTTATTCATCAAGCTTGGTCTTAAATGAACCTCTTCAATGCACAAATGTGCCTGTTTTTAACCTTATTAATTTACCTTTGTATTTGTCGTTTTGGCACGCTTCTCATTTGTAAATTATGTGATTGCTATCTATTTTCTGCTTTTATGATTTCATGATTTTCAATTTAATTTATTTGGAGCAAAATTTGTCAGAAGACTCAGTAACGTTTAAAGCCATTTTGACAATGGAACGGGCAACCTAAATCAAGCATCATGATAAAATGGATAGTTAAACTTGCAAAGAATGAAATTTTTCAACAGATTAATTACAGCTGTTTGGCAATGTAAGCTCATAAGGAGATGGTTAAACTTCGAATTGGTGGAATGAAAAATAACAAGTTTCCTTTTGGAAAACTGGACATTAGGGTTATTCTGGCGAGACTGGAATTGAACATCGGTGCAACAGGAGGTAAACTTTCACTGTGTTATGGGATCTGTGTTACAGTTTGTGCCTATAGCTTCGGCTATTTTAAACGCCTAATTTAAAAATTAAAATAATTGAATGATAAATCAATTACAATGAATCTATTCTGAATATGTTTAATATGTCGGATTATTTTTTATCTCGAGCCATATCAAATTAAGTTTGTATTTACTTTTAAACGTAGACATGAGCGAATCACATGTATCTGGTGGAAATTTTTGCGAACTCGATTCGTTAGACGAAATTTCTGATGGAGAGTACGGACTTTCCAAAGACAAAGTACACATTTGTACTTTTGAGGAATGTGACAAAACATTCACTCGCCTCGATCGCTTAATCCAACACCAGCGCATTCATACAGGCGAGGTGCTGATCCAATTTGATGATTGAAGAGGCTTACTATAACAACTTAAACATAAGCTACCAGTTTTAGTCAATTTTTAAATTTTTAGTTGTAGGACGATTTTTTGAGGCGAAGGTAATACTAAAAATTTGTATTTTGCGATGCAACAGCGTCCCTATGTTTGCCCTGAGGAAAGCTGTTCCAAATCTTACACACGTTCCAGCCATCTGAAGAGACATGTGACTCAAAGTCACGGTAACATTAGAACGCCGGCCGACGTAATCGTGTAAGTTAATTATAGTGTTTTTAATGTGGGAAGTCGTATTATCATCAATTCTTTTTACAGATATAGATGGAATTTGTTGGAATCGATAGTTGAATATTTACTGATTTTAGGAAAGAAATCATATCAATGGTTGATTTGATTAACTTCACTCTGTCTTTCAGATGCCAAGTTGAGGGATGCTACAAAACATTTGTATCTAAAGACAATCTTAAAAGACACATGGTCACTTTACATGAAGAGTTGTCAAAAAAGTATCTGGTAAGAGAGCAGCAAAGTGTTCATTTAAAAAGTTTAAAACTCAAAGGGTAGGATAAAAAATGAAAAAGGACAATTTTTATAGTTTTTTATGTGTTTGATTTTATTGTTAATTTATTTTATTATTAGAAAAGTTTGTTATTTGGAAATATGGAATTTACCAAACATTACCACAGTGCAACACGAACCTTAAAGTAATGGTTTTCCTTTAGTGTAAAGCCAGCGGTTGTGGGGAAACTTTTTCAAAGAGGTTTCAATTGAGGGCACATGAATACGAGCATCTGGGTGTTGAGAAGTTTCAGTAAGAATGAATGAATAATATTTGAATAAAGCCACATTCTCTGCATTTATTTCTCGATGATTTCACACATCAACTATTTCACATGTTTTTAAATTATCAGACTTGGTGCATTTTAATCCGTTTTGAATGAAATCATTGAAAATTGATTCTCTCGACACGACTAATAATTCCTTGTTTTTGTTTTCTTTCTGAATGTGGGTGTCACATTGAAAACTGCTGCAAAAAGTTCAAGCAAAAGAGCCATCTTTTGCGTCATTTGAAATCTCACGAGGGTAACTGTTGTCCGACTTTGTTTGAATTCTAGCTAAATTTGTATTTTAATTGTTTAAATGTTTTTTTAAGATTTCAATTTATTTACTGGCAATTGCAATGTGTTTTTAACTTGAATTAAAACAAAGTTAAACACTTTGGATATTGCTATATAAAAGAGCATTTATTTATTTGCCAATGTTGCACTACAATGTTATTTGCATTCCTTAAGTGCTCTCGTCATGCTTAACTGAGCCGGTGAATTGTTTATCTAAAAGTGTAACCAAATTGAAACAGGTTATCAATGCGATGTTGTCTCCTGCGGCTTGTCCTTCAACAAGTGGTCTCTGCTGAGAAGGCACAAGGCTCGTGAACATAAGAGTTTGTACTTCTTCATTTCTGTGACTCTTCCTTATGTGTAGCAGTGACAATGTTGTGAATTAATTCAAATGTTGGAAGATGTAAATGTTCAGAGATAGAATTTCTCTTGAATATAACATTATTATAAACAATTACTTGAATCACTTGCAGACATTCACAAGCAAGACTTGAACTCGTCACTGGAGACAGGTTCCCATCAAAATCCCCAACTCAAAATCACCGAGGCCTACCCCTGCGAGCATGAAGGATGCACTCGAACGTATACAAAATACAGCAACCTTAAGCACCACATCAAAGTCTGCCACGAGAAATCCTCTGACTTCCGATGTGACGCAAAAGATTGTGGAAAAACATTTGCATCGAAGGTTTGTTGGAGATTGCTAGTTGCATTGCAGCTAATAATAACCTTTAACAAATATTACCAACTGAAAGAGTTATGATAATATTGTTAAGATAAAATATTGGTTTTTCATTTTCTTTCTCTTTTTTTTTTCATAAAGCAAAAGTTGCAAAGCCACAAGAAGATGCATGAAATGTCCACAAATGAAGCAAAAGTTAAGGTGTCATTAGATGCTTTATTGTTGTATGCTATTTTATTATCTTTGGTTCAGTAGATTCGATTGAAAAATTGTCATTCGTAATATGATTACATTTCTATTCATTATTCCTCATTATATATAATGTATAACCGAACTGCATCAAGTTAGATTTTATTACAAAGTGATTATTTTCTCATCCAGAAAGACCCAAGACTCCTGCAGCACATCCCACCCACCAAAGAATTCAAACTTTCAGATATCTGCGAGAGCTTCAAGAATCTCCAGAGCCCTTTTGTGGCTTTGGAACGAGTTTCATGGCCCTTCAATTCCGTTGTGAGACTCTTAAGTCACGAGCGGCAAGAAGCCGAGAAGTCAAAACGGCTGAACCGAAAAATCAAAAAAAATTTAGGCCTCCCCATGCTATCAGAAAAAATTGATTCTGGATCCGAAATTGGTCATTAAATATATGTAGCACCTAACCCTAAACATTCATAAGTTTTCATTGAAATCATTTAATAGGAAAATTGAATTTCTTCTTTTTTTTTTGATAGTTTTTAGTCTTAGCTTTTGAGTCTGAGCCTGGGAGTAAGTTGGCGAGCACGAATGAGATCCGAGCCGCTATTGGACGTGTTTTTCAATTATCAATCACGCATTGTCGCTCAAGCTAGGTGAACATATTATCGTTCGCAGATACGTCGCCGAAATAAAATTTCGGGGTGTTCACGCATCGTTTTGCATAAAATGTGATGCAATAAGATGTTTTTCGTTATCCAAATGTCTTCGCAAACCGTCTTCAATGTTTATGTGTTCATACCGATCAATCTATTCGAAAAAAGTTGAAAAGACTGACATTATGTCTGTTAAGTCTCCATTAATCTGGAGAACTTCGACTTATTTTAAGCCCCTCTCAGCCACCTCGCGTCAAGAGGCTTCAAGCCACGACCATTACTTCCAATTAATTTTGAGAACTCCAATAATATAAGACTGCTCGAGAGGTCACATCCAGCTGGTATTTCCATTACATCCATACAACAATTACGTACTAGAGCCCCATTTCTTCCTGCTCTCTATTCTCGTTTGATTTATTATCGATATCAAAAAGAAAAATGTAAAATAGAAATATTCGAAGAGTTTTGGCCATTATTGTCATTTTCTTACTTAAACATTTAAATAACATATTTATGCTTTTTTGCATATATTTCTAATCTTTAAAGTTCCTTTTCAACACAAGAAGTTCTTTGGCTGAGTTGTCATTATCTTTATTATTGTCGGGTTCATAACGACAACAAATAAAACTGTGTCATTGACAAAGATTTGTTTATAAAATTGTTTTTTACAGAACTAAATAAACAGTATATTTAAAGTCTAGTAAACTGTAGTCAGGAATTTCTTGGTATTCGGTATTATAGAATTTGTTTTACATTTAGAATCCAAATATGAGAATAAAGGCGAAAAAGTTTCTTTATAAATTTTGATCAAGGCAAGGCCTGAAAAATAAATAAATTTAAGAATTATTTGAGCTTTGTTTGCACCTTTAATTTCAGGGAATTTTTAAAAACTTATTTAAAATTCATTTTCTATGTTTACGGGATAGCTACTTCAGGCTCTTTTGGATTTCATCATTACGTGGAGAAGTTTCAGTATCTTTATTGATTCAACATGGAAGCAAAAGATTTAAAATGTTGCGTGAATGGGTGTAATAATGGCGTTCAAAATGAAGTTAGATTCTTCAAGTTTCCGACAGATCATGCTACCTGTTTAGAATTGTTAGCTCTAATCGGCCGGGAGGATCTCAAGAATATTTCCGTGAGTGAACTGAGGGAACATTTCTTTTTGTGCTCCGTTCATTTCGTAGATGGAACCGAAAGCAATTTGGAAGAGGTGAATTGCATCATGCTTACAGGTAGCGATATTTTTAAGTGCGTATCATGTTCGCAACATTTCGATAACGAAACCAGTCTCTACAATCACTGTTCTGAAGGTTGCACAGCGTTAACATTCAAAAACGAGGTTCCAACGTTTGGCTGCGAACATTGTAGACAATCTTTCCCAACTCAGGACGATTTATCTCTGCATTTCGATTTGGGATGTCCAGCTTTGAGAGGGTCAACAGAACCCGATTTCATACCTACATTTGATTGCAAATCCAACTCTGGTTACAATTCTATCTTAAGCACAAAACCAGAAACCTTTTCATTTGACAACGGGACGTTGAGAAAATTAAAACCGAAAGTTATCTGTTGTCCTATCTGCCCTAAGAAGTTTGCCAATCCGAATGGCTTGAAGAACCATATTAAAATACACAACAACGATAGGCAATTCGCCTGTTCTGAATGCGGAAAATCCTTTACGGTGATGTCCTGCCTCAAGACTCACATGAACACCATCCACTCGGACAAGAAATATCAGTGTCACAAATGCTTCAAGTGCTACCAAAGCGAGCATTACCTGAGAACACACCTCAGAATACATGAAGGAAGAAGAGACTTCGAATGCAGCGTTTGTCAGAAGAAATTTGTCGATAGTCAGGCCTTGAAGCTCCATTTGAGGATTCATTCTGGCGAGAGACCTTACAAGTGTCAAGTGTGCGGGAAGAGTTTCATTCAGCAGAGCCATCTAAAAACACATCAACGCATTCATACTGGCGAAAAGCCGTTCCAATGCAAAGTTTGCGGCAAGTACTTTCGCCAACTAAGTAATATCAAAGAACACGAGCGGGTTCACTTGCCAAAGAATACAAATGCAGGAACAAAAAAATAAATTTCTCATGCGAGGTTTTGTTTATCAATTGTTGCGTTTTTAAGTAGCTTTAATAAAATTATTTCCGGCCATTTTAATGTATGACCTTTGAATGTTGTCATTCCCTTATTAAAATTGTAAACTCTATAAAAGGTGTTGATTTAGATGCCATCGAGTTTGGCGTTTTCTTGGAGTTTGTAACATTGAACAAATTATTCTCTGGGAACGGAATTAATTACTTTTTACCTCACTATTGTTTTTAATAAGCCCAAAATTTTCTGATTTTTATATATTCACAAACTGAAGTGCACAGAGCACTATTACAATTTGAGCCCACTTTATGTGAACTTATTTAAGTATTAGATTTCTTTTTTTTTAAATTTTAACAAACGACAGACAATTCGAAGTAAAACATAAAAGTTAATACGAAAAGTTAATTAAAGCAGAAGAAGCTTTGCATAAAATGATAGATAGAAAATGTACGAGCTATTTGTTACTTTCTTAGCTGCGTTGTATTTGCTGACCAGGAAATTAAGTTCACCTTTGAGTTTCTGTTGTTGGAGAGACATAACACAAGTGCCTTTCATTAGTTAAATAAGTTGAATTTCAATATTTCTGTTTAAGAAAAACCTCTAGAAAACACTGAAATCTTGTAGACTTTCAATTTGGATGAAATTTGTATATATAAACTTGACCAACTTGATGAACTTTAAGTTTCGAAAAGTAATCTTTTTTTTTTAGATTAAAAACAAAAAGTAACGTAATTTTAAACATCAATAGTTTTAATTTACAATTAAAATTAATAAAATTTTAAAATACAAAAACGCGTATTCGTGATCTTCGTGTCCTTGGTCTACACATAAATAAATCTTTTCGAAGTACATTCGCTTCGAATCATACATAGTTGAGCATTGCAGCATTATAACATATAAATAGCATATTATTCGAAAATGTCTTATAACAACTGCTCCAAGCTGAATGACGTAAGTTTCTATTTTCAACTATTTGCTGCTTATTAACAGTATTTGTATATTGGCATAAGAGGAAATCTCTTAACTCACCTTTATAATTTGTAACATTTATTTATTTACGTAATGTTTATAAATATTTCATATAGGAGGAAAGTCAACTCAGAAAGTTGTTCATCGGAGGATTGAGCATAGAAACGACAGATGAGAGCTTGAAAGCTTTTTATTCGAAATGGGGAGAGCTTGTTGACTGCGTCGTCATGAAGGACGCTAACACAAGTCGTTCAAAGTGTTATGGATTCACAACGTTCTCTGATGCAGAAGCTTTGGACAATTGCATGTTAGAGAGACCTCACATCATTGATGGCAAGCAGGTTGACCCAAAGAGAGCCATGCCCAGAAAGGTAGGAATGAGTTTTAATTTTGAAGAATTTAAAGCTGATGCAATATTATTTGATATTACAATGCCTATGTGTATATATTTTAATAGGAAGCTAAAAATTTGGATATGCATCAACCTGTTAAGAAAGTTTTCATTGGTGGTCTTAAGGACCTCGTTGAAAACGAAATTAGAGAATACTTTTCTAAGTTTGGTAATGTAGTGGCATTCGATATGGTTACTGATAAGGCTACTGGGAAGAATAGAGGATTCTGCTTTCTAACTTATGACGATACCGATTCTGTTGATAAGATAGTTTGTGAGTTTCAAACCATTTTAGATATATTAATTTTATATTATTATAAATTAAATGACATATTCTAAATTTCAGTGTTAAAGTATCACACGATAAGGGACATCAGGGTGGAAGTTAAGAAGGCACTTGAGAGAGATACCAGAAGGGGTGTGGGTGGACCTGTGCATGGGAGGGTCGGAATGGGCCCTGCCAGACAAGGCATGCGTTCAAACAATGGGCCAATGCCTCGCCCTGGTGGTTATGGAGGAAATTTTGGTATGGCAGACATGCAGCCAGGATATGGACAGTGGAACGTGAATATCCCACAGATGTGGTCCCAGAATTACCAAGGAACTGAAAGCCATGCAGGATACTCACTTGGAGCTGGCTATGGAGGAAATAATGTAGGAGGAGCAATGAGGGGTAACAGACATATGCATAGAGCTGCTGATCCCTACAAAAATTCTAATGCCAATGCCTCATATGGTGCTGCTCCCTATGGCAACACTAACACCACTGCTCCTTACGCTAACACTGGTTCTGTTCCGCACGGAAGTGCCCCTTATCAGTACGGCTCAAATTCTACAGGTTCAGGTTATGCTCAGAGTTAACAAATGTGAGTTGAGTTTTTATCTCGCCCATATTAGCATTTTGAAAGAATAAATGTTTAATTTCTAAAGTTAAGAATCTGGACTTATTCAAGACACCTAGGAATCCTTAACGACAATTTCCCCTTGTGCTATTTAATAAAGTGTTTTTGAAAACTTTTGATAATCTGTGGCTCTTTGTATTATCATGATGAATTTAGATACTTTACAAAAAGAAAAATTTAAATGGTGCTAAATTTTTTAGTGAAAGTAATGCGTTAAATGAACTTTAGTTCCTCAAAGGACTTGCGAACTATTGGTTCAGATATTTAAAGGCATTCCGCCTAGATTATTGTTGGATCCACAATAAGAACAACGTTTGGTTGTAATGGCGGTGCAATTAAATTTTATCTCGTCGTTAAGCAAGCGAGAAATTTTTCAATTGAATCGGCGAATAATGCAATGAGTGCTTATCGTGGTGGCGCCTGCAAAAGGCTGCATGGAACTGGACTGTAATGGAATACGTGATGAATTTGCGTCGATGCCATTCACAATGTTTAGTACGTTTCAGAACATTGAACTCTGCAGCGCCGAAATGAAGTTACTTAAAAATAAATTTGGTTTAATATGTCGTAGTTATGTCAAATTTTTAAAGGTGCGTTGAAACAAGCAATTAGCGTTGAGGTGGCTTGACAAAAGTAATGCTAAAACAAAGATTAATTTCTGTGGTCCAAATGGAGTTTACACGTAAAGTTGTTTTTTGGCACACCATGTCAGAATATCATAATAACATAACATAACCAGTACAACATAAAAAATGGAAATTTTTGATGGCTTATATCGCTTGGAGTACAGACAAAGGCAAATTTTACTAATATTGACGCAAGCCAAATTTAGAAGAAATCATAATTTGTTTTTATTTTAATAACATTTTAGAGACATATTGGAAATACATTAATTGGTTCTGTAATTAAGTAAAATTGAATAATGTAAAAATTTTAAAAATTAAACAATTTTATTAATTTATAAAATTATTTACTTATAAATTTAAACAAAAGGTTTATTTTAAAAAATTGCCACTTACATCTTCGATGTTTTTCCGAGACTAATTCGGTGAGCGGCATTTGTCGATACGGTCGAGCAATTTCACGCATTTTTTAGTTATCGAGTCAGAAAATGTCTAACGAGAACGCTGAAGTAAGTAGTGGTTCTGTGTTGTTTGTGCCAATTCGATAAAATTTCGCCTTTGTCGGTCCGTCTCACAGCGCCTAATCATCGTTCGTAACTCCGCTAAATATATTATTATCGAATTTTCAGTCTCAAGACTCGGACCAGTTTAAAAAATTGTTCATCGGTGGTTTACATATCGATACCACCGATGAAAGCTTGAAAACGTTTTACTCAAAATGGGGCGAGGTGGTGGATTGCATTGTGATGAGAGACTCCAATACTGGTCGGTCAAAGTGTTTTGGCTTTATAACGTTCAGTGAGGCTGAAATGGTGGACAGATGCATGTCAGAGAGGCCCCACATTGTTGATGGCAAGCAGGTGGACCCTAAGAGGCAATGCCAAGAAAGGTGAGATTGTCTAAAATTAAGTATTAAATGATAGAGCATGTGTAATTTAGTGCATACACAGATATATTGTAGTGTTGTATCATAAAACATATCATATCCTATTTTTCATAGGAGGCAAATAAAACAGAGCTGCACCAACCCGTTAAGAAAGTTTTCATCGGTGGTCTTAGGGAGCCACTAGATGAAAATGAATTAAGGGAATACTTTTCTAGGTTCGGTAACGTAGTATCAATTGATATGGTTACTGATAAAATGACGGGGAAGAATAGAGGATTCTGCTTTCTAACTTATGACGATACCGATTCTGTCGATAAAATAGTTTGTAAGTTACAAGACAGTTATCATTTATTATGTAAATAAATAGCATTCATTCTTAGAATGTATTTTTATCCTTTGTAGTATTAAAATATCACACAATAAAAGATGTTAGAGTTGAAGTCAAAAAAGCAGTAGAGAAGGATGCAAGAGGAGGTGCGGGCGGACCCGCGAGAGGCTGGGGTGGTATGAACCAACCTAGGGGTGGTATGCCTCCAAACAGGCCGGGTAGATTTCCTGGAAGGCCAGATTATGGAGTTAACAACTACCCTGGTGGTTATGGAAGTAAGTTTTATCAGTTAGATTACTTATGTTGTAATGTTGATCATTCATTCTTGTTTTATTCCCAGATGGCCAAATGGGTGGATATGGAGAATGGGATCAAAATGCACCATCTATGTGGAACCAGGGTGCTGGCTACAATAATGGTTATGGAGGTATTTATCAAGAGATTAAAAATTAGGTTGCTGTTGAATGTCAATGTCTTAACTCAGCAGGAAATGATTACTACTCGTTTGGTTCTGCCTATGGAAACAATTACGGTGGTGGAGCTGTGAAGGGCAACAGGCATCCTCAGAGGGCAGCTGGGCCCTATGGAAACCCACCTGCACCTGCTTATGGCAACAGTTATACCCCAGGAAGCTATGGGCAGAATTAATTGGTGTGAGTAATATTGAATCGGATGAGCAATGTTTTTCATAAACTGATGGGAATGTTTTCCATTTCAGGTTATGTCCGGCCAGAATGATTTGTTGATTAATGAGGCCGAATGTGATGACATGGAGTTTGGAAGGATTGCTTGCGAGGTCATCCTCGGAAAATGTTAATTTTTTTTTTGGTAAAATATGAGACTGCAATGAATTGTGGAGTTTTGTTTTATTGCTTGGACAGGATTTCTTGAAATCTAATTAAATAAAATTAGATTCTTTGTATGAAAGATGTCATGAAGGCTTGGAATCAGAGTGTCGTGTAAATTACGTATATAGTAACAAGCTAATTTTTGTGACAAATTAAGATTTTACAAATGCGTTCCCTAGCTGGCTAGGGGTAACAATTGGTAATTGTAGACAGGGTGGTCTGCAAGTCTACTGGTCTTGAGTTAAAATTTCTTCCGACTTTGTATTCTGATGAGTTGCTAAGTTGTGACTTTCAGACCATGCACTCGCAGCAGCAATTAATGCCCAGCAAATAGCGTGCGCGAACATCAACATGAAGCTCTCGAGCTATACATCCTAATTTTAGATCCAAAAACGGCTTCAGATATCTGTTTTGCTATTGTCACGGAAATCAATCTGATTCGTGAGCGATTGATTTAATGTCATTACATTAATGGTTCGATTTGTACTATTTCAGGAGCGACCGATTAAACGAAATCAGAAATCACGGGCACTTGTGATCTTGTGATTGACATAATGAAATTTACGAATATGGAAAATAATTTAAGCTCTATCAATTAATAATATTAGCCGATCTTGGAGCGAGGAATCTAATTTGGTAAAACCGATTTTGTAGTATCTTAGAAGCTGAACAATATGTGAAATATTAGATTGGAGCAAGATCTTACGGCGAACATGCTTTGACATTTTTAATTTATAAAGATTTAACTTTATGACATACAGCGTTTCTTGAAGAATGTTAGCCTGCTTCATTGAAAAACATGGTTACTGAAATATATTTTCAGATATATCGGAAAGTTTTCTGGATTAAAATAACACATAAAAATGTTTTGAAATAAGTAATTTAATCAAATAAAATTTCACTTACCATCCAATCAGACCTTTTTTTTATTCATGGTTAGCATCTTTAAAATATAAACAATCTATCAGCGTACGAGGAGCGATTTTGTTTCAAAATATTGCAATGGCCAGAGATGTAAGCCGTTCTCCACGGAAGGGTATAAATTAAATTTTGTCTATTTTATTGAACATCTGTCTGATTAGGTGTTCAATTGTAAAAGTGGTCAAAAACAAGAATTATTCAAATATAAAGTACTTTAACGTTGTCAGGATGGTATTTAGCTTATAATAATATAAACTCATAAATCCAACGGTTTTCTTTTTATTTGCTTTTGTTAAGGTCACTTTTGGGATTAGTCAGTTAATCATCTGATGGAAAAGTATAACTATAAAATTTAACTATAAAAGGAAATTGTGGTAGTTCTATTGATCTCAAATGATGAACTTTACTCTATTCTTTGTGCCCATTTATTTTTTAGGTTCATATAGTGATGCTTCAAAACACCAAATGAAAATATGAAACTTTGAAAAATCATTTTAATTTATTAATAAATTAATTTTGAGATGCCAAAAAGAGGCACAGATCCAGATCTCGATCCAGATCAAGAGGCAGGGACAGAGATCAGGAGAGGAAGAGGAGGCGTGAGTGTCAGATTAAATCAATTGAATTCACTCTATTTTATTCATTAATGTTTATGTCCAAGATAGCTAGGCTAGCTTGAAAACTGAGTAGCTATTGTAATAATGTGAGGAATTAATTGATTTATTTTTGAGGAATTAAGAATTAAAAATATGCTCTGCCTTACGTTGTTAACGGAATCAGTTTTGTGTAGAGGAATTTTACCAGTAAATGTTCGATCAACTACAATGTGTGCTGCCTGTTGATATTGTGGATAATGCTTTAGTTAGGGAGATTCTAATTTCAATAAGGCACTGTTTGTCTTTTTTTAGATCTTGACAGAACCAGGTCGATGTCAAAGTCAAGATCTCCCCGATACAGGAGGAGAGGTGACTCACCCTCCAGGGCTCACAGGTCACAGAGGGATCACAACTCAAGGAGGAGGAGTAGGTCTCGGTTGGTGATAACATTGTAATATTGTAATTATTATTTCTGCCTATTATTAAAATAATTAAACCACTAAGGAAGCAACTTTTTGATGAACTTATTTCAGTTGAAGTTAATATTATGCATTTTCTGTTACTTTAACAGTAGATATGAATCTATTAATATTCCGTGCTGCAACTTATTCCTTTTAACAGGTAATAATCTTGAATCATCAACTAATTCATATCAATAAATAACAATCTTTAAATTTTGGATTTGAAGTTCCAAATTATAATGCTTATTTTGCAGTTCCAAAGACGACGACGTCGTGTTCGTTTGCGAGCAGAGACCCGGCGAAACGACCGCTCCTGCCACTACGTCCATCAACAATCGTCAGTTCAGTTCGCTCATTTATTGAATTTACACTAATTATGAATACATTCAAATTTTGAGGATACAAATTTATTTTATTTCACTTCATTTCACGAACTCGAAGATCCGTTAGACGATTAAAACTAATAAAATTCGAAGATCTCAAAAACGGAATTGTATGAGTGGGGTCAATTGAAGAATTATTTATACATTAATTGAAAGAAGTATTTTCATTTTTTTGAAAAGTATCAGAACCTTTGCATCATTAAACAACTCAGTAACGTGCGGTAACTGTTTATTTTCTTACAGCTGTCGATTTAACAGAAAAAGTGGTTGAACCTGCCAACGAGGACGACATGATGATGAAGAAGTTGATGGGGTTCGCCACTTTTGAAACCACCAAGGTTGGCAATTAAGAAAAAGTGCTGACAAGTGCAACAATTTGATGAGTGATCGTCGCTGCTGGCGATGATGACTTTTTTTAATTTCTAAATATTGTTATCAATCACAGAGCTGATGATATGGCAAGAGTGCATAAACTATTAAAAATAATCAATTTTTACTTATTCATTCATTGCAAGACTAGAGCAAAATATGTCTTTTACTTTATCAATTGATTTTATGCTAATTATTGCTAATCAGGGTAAGAAGGTGGGTGGCAATGACCAGGGAACCTCGAGGATCAATGTCAAGAGAAAGTATAGGTAGGAAGATTTACTTCATGTTTTAATAAAATTACTGATCAGGTACTCGTAACATGCTCAGCAACTGAAGGTATTACCTTGTAAAAATTGTCCTGCAATAAACTTTTACTAATCATCCCAACTGTAATAAATTAGTATATTGATTGAATCAACCAGGCAATACATGAATCGTGTCGGAGGGTTCAACAGGCCACTGGACCCAGTGCATTAATATCAAACAGCCTTCCATTGGTTCAGAAGCAACCTCATTATTATTATTATTATTATTATTATTATTAATATTTGCATGATTAAATTTACTTTAGGACAGCCTGTTGTTTAAGTTTAATCCAAACATGAATGGAATGAATTTGGAATATAAATTATGACTAGTTCTTGCAGGAACAAACACATTGTTGTCAGAAGTAATTTGTGATATTTAAGCCTTATGGTCTGATTGACAGGAAAGCATTGTGGAAGCTTTGATGCACCCAACATCAATAATTCAGAATGCTGGAATGTTTGTTTAAATAATTGACTTGGCTCTTGTTTGATTGAGAGAAAGTGAAAGACCCATCACTTTCTTGCTTTCACTGATGTGATGCATCCATGCATCCATGAACGTCAGTTCTAATGTGAAAGGGCAAAACAATTTTAGAATTGATGTACAAAAATGCTTTGCTGCAGTGAGCATTGGT
>MPNW01000483.1:0-10052 GCA_011800805.1 Hirudo medicinalis
ACGAATAAAGGAAGCCGCTAAAGAAAAGCATCGCCTCAAAGCAGCAGCCTAAGGTCGACCTCATCCATTTACTTACATAAATGTGTAATAATACAAAAACCCGCTTTTATATTTTCAGGATGACCCTATGTATCTTTAACACAAGGAGTTGTATGGGGGTAGAAGCATCCATAAATTGATGCTGCAAAGTTCTATGAATAATCTCTTACAAACCCAATAAAATCAATAGTTTTAATGCACAAAACCCAAAATATATTGGGCATAAACCCACCCGAAAAAGTTATTTTTCAAAAAACACTGCTTTTATGTGGATAACTCAACCTCATTTTCTAAAATTTAGACAAACATCATAAAATGGGGGGCTGAATAGTTACGACAAAAATATTACAAAATCCGAATGCAAAAAGTATAGACGCCGAGCAGCAATAGAACCGGTAATCAGCCATTTAAAATTTGATTATCGGCTCATCCGAAATTTTTTAAAAGGATCAACAGGAGATAGTATGAACTTATTGCTAAGTGCCGCCGCGTAGAACTTTAAGGGAGTCATGAACCTCTGGCGCACAGAGGAAACCTACTGTTGGCAACTATCGCATTTATTCACAAAGGCAGTATATGGGATCTTTTTGCCTCCCAAATTAAAATCGACTTTTTGAGGGACGACTAATTATATTTTCGCTCGCTCTTCCACCATCTAAACCCTACATATCCAATTACCAACAGTGGAATAAAGGCTAAATAAATAATACCGCTGTTCATACCTTGAGCGGGACCATCGCCCAACTGTTGTGCAGTTTTGGTGCAGATAGAACATTGGGCATATATGGAAACGTTGCACCAGAATGAGGGGGAAAACACTATTGCAAACTTCTTTACCATGTTGCAAAAGTAAGATTTAGCCGTTTCTTTCATCTGTATATTTTTTATTGTTTTTAATGGTCAGATGGAATAGCCTAAATAATTATCCTTTTGTGTATGAAGCATTTTTAAGACCATTAAAATTTATGCGTCCACCTAGCAACCTAATCAGTTATTACCTGTGCTTTGCAAACATTGACTAACTTTGCGGCATGCTGCTGTCCGTTCATCCCAAAGATCCGCAGGAAAGACTCATCAAGCAAACAGTCGGATGTTTAAAAAACGGAGGCATTATTGTATACCCAACCGATACCATTTATGGGTTGGGTTGCGACATTTATCAAACCAAAGCCATCGAGCAAATTTGCCGCATCAAACAAGTAGATCCTAAAAAAGTACGACTATCTTTCGTGTGCAGTAACCTAAGCCATTTGAGCGATTATGCCCGCCAGATATCCAACAGTACTTACCGAATTTTAAAAGAGCGCCTACCGGGTCCCTTCACTTTTATTTTACAAGCCAGCAAACAGGTTCCAAAAATATTACAAAGTAAAAAAGATACAATCGGGCTACGCATTCCTGACAATAAAATAGCCTTGGCATTGGTAGAAGCATTGGGGCATCCCATTCTAAGTACCTCGCTGCCCGGGAATTTTGTAGAAGACTATACCGATCCCGAAATTATTCATGAGAAATATCAAAACTTGGTCAATATTGTAATAGATGGCGGCGTAGGAGGCAGCGTTCCTTCTACTATTATCAATTGTGTAAATGACGACTACGAGGTGATCCGACAAGGAGCCGGTGTGTGGAAATAAGAAACGCCGTTTGCTACTTCAGCAACAGTTGTTGAAATGCAGTAATATCTCCATTAAACACATTAAAATCTACTTTTGCATCGATGCCGTTCACATTACCTCGGTCGTTGTGTTGCCAAAAAAACCAAGGACGATCAACACGCGGACTTTTTCTTTCGTAATAGTGCGCCACCCATAAAGGATGTTGATCAAATGCCGTACCCATATACTTGTTATAAAAATCAGCACTGGTATAAATGATGGGTTTTTCGTTATAGTGCCGCTCTATTATATCTAACCATATTTTTAATTTATCCCGATACGTCTTTACGGGAGCAGTTCCGGCAATTTCAGCATCCAAGACGGGGGGCAAATCGCCCGGCTCCAATTTCACTTTTGATATAAAAAAACGGGCTTGCTTCACGGGGTCATCGTTAGGAGTAAAAAAATGGTAGGCGCCTCTCGTTATTTCATTTTTCTTCGATTCTTTCCAATTGTATTGAAATTGGATATCCACAAGGCGCGCGCCTTCGGTAGCTTTTATAAATGCAAAGTTTAATTGCATCTCTTTCACTTTCATATTCTTTACCCAATTCCATGCAATTTTTTTTTGATGCCACGACACATCAATGCCGTGCATGGAATATGCCACGGGTATTTCTATGCCAAATTCTTCATAAAATGCAAATTTTTCTTTTTGGGATTGCACCCATTGCAGCAAAACAATAATTAGTGCGGCAATAAATACTACTGAAGATACCAGCAGTACTCCATTGTATTTATAAGATCGGGTTCGTGCCATTGCCGAAATAGTCAAGTTTTGGACAATTACAAATATATCGGTTCATAGCACAAGGGAGATACACAAATTTTCAAATTGTAGTTTTTCATCCCGGCACACCCATTTTCCGCCCCATACAACCTGAGCAAAATCTTTTTATTTCATGACCAAAAGCATATTAAACCCCGGCGTGAATGAAATACATTGCAAGTATAAAATTATTACTACATGAAAAAGGTTTTTTTGTTTTTAATTAGCGCAAGCACGTTTATCGCCTGCAATTCGGGTACTTGCACTAAACCGGAGGCATCTGCGACATCAGGTGCTGCGGCAGAAACCCATACTCAGGCCAATGTGGTGGACGATGTATCCCAACAAAACGTGGTGAAAGTGGCTGTTGATAGCAAAGACCACACCACATTAGTAGCCGCCGTAAAAGCTGCCGACTTAGTTACTTCGCTCAGCAATGCAGGTCCGTTTACCGTATTTGCACCCACCAACGCCGCTTTCGATAAACTTCCTGCCGGCACAGTAGATGGTCTTTTGAAACCAGAGAAAAAAGACGCACTTTCCGATATTTTGCAATACCACGTTTATGTGGGCGTATTGAAAGCAGATCAACTGCAGGATGGACAAGTTTTAGGCATGGTAAACGGCAAAAATGCCACCGTGAAGATAGAAAACGGAAAACCCGTGATCAACGGCAAAGCACACATCGTTGCCTCAGTACCCGCATCAAACGGAATAGTACACGTGATAGACGAAGTATTGCTGCCTGCGAACTAATGCCAACTATTGCCACCGAAACCTTCTCAAGGGGGGGAGGGTGAATGGGGGTGTATTGGGAGGCGTTCGGTAAGGCCTTTATGTTTCTTTGGCACAACAATTATGCATCGAAGGTGTGTTGTTGCGGACGGTTTGTACCCCGTATGGGCATGGCGTTTCTCTCGAAGCACATCAAACGGATTAGCATCCTTTAAAAATAGCCTTTCTTTTTTTCAAAAAAGCGGAAATGCCCTCTCGGGCATCTTCTGTTTCCAACAGTTTTCCAAACAGTTCTGCCTCTAATAAAAAGCCGCCATTGTCATCGGCACTTGCACTGTGTACCGCCCGAATAGCCGCCGCTACGGCGAGTGGTGCTTTGGTATGGATAACAGCCAGTAAGGCTTTTGCTTTGGGCAAAAGTTGATCTTGCGTTACCACATGGTTTGCCAATCCATAATTAAATGCGGTAATGGCATCTATCATTGCGCCGGTGGCCAATAGCTCAATGGCTCTTCCCTTTCCCACCAATTGGGCAAGGCGCTGCGTACCGCCATAGCCGGGCAACAAGCCCAAATTAGTTTCAGGCATCCCAAATTTCGCATTTTCGCAAGCCACTCTGATGTGGCAGGCCATCGCCAACTCGCAACCACCGCCCAATGCATAACCATTTACAGCGGCTACAAACACCTTTGAGGCGTTTTCAATTTTGTCAAACACTTGTTGACCTCTACGAGCCAACATTTGTCCACTGGCTGCATCAAGAGAGAGCAACTCTGCAATATCGGCACCGGCCACAAAAGCCTTTTCTCCACATCCCGTGATAATAGCCGATCGGATACCTGTATTTTGAATTACTTCATCAATGGCCCCATTCAATTCGTTAAATACCGATTTATTGAGGGCATTCAATTTATCGGGACGGTTGATGGTAATGGTTGCCATACTTTCATTGATCTCGAAAAGAATGGTATGATACGTCATAATTAATAATAATTTCGTTCTAAGTTAAGCCTTCGTATTCATTCTTTTAAATTTACTATGTGACCTTTTTAACAGCTATTACTTATCTCGGTATTTTCGTATTTTCACTTGCCGGTGCCTTCAAAGCTCGCGGTGATAGGTTAGATGTCTTTGGCGGATTGGTGGTGGCTTTCGTATCTGCATATGGAGGAGGCACATTGCGTGATTTGCTATTAGGCGTAAGACCTCTTACTTGGATGAACGACAACTTGGCCTTTGGGCTAGTATTTGCCGGTACGGCGGTTACGTTTTTGGTAAAGGATAAGGTAAACAACTTTAGGCGAACCATATTTTACACAGATACCATTGGCATTGGACTGTACACCGCTGCCGGCATAGAAGTAGCTTCACTACACGGAGCCAATGATATGTGTGCTTTAGTCATGGGGGTTATCACAGTCACTTTTGGCGGACCGATTGCCGACATTTTTGTGGTTATCCCCTTTGCTTTTGAGCCGCGGCGAACTGTATGCAACCGCCTGCGCTGTGGGCGGATTCGTTTTTATACTGATAAATCAGTTTCTTTCTACGGGAAAAAATTTTGACCTGACGGTGTGCGTGCTTTTAGTAGTGGCCATACGAATTTATTCTAAAAGAAAAGGGCTGATGCTGCCCGAAATATAACTTCTCCATCGATTATACCGATGTCGTACGTTTTTGTTCTTGTATAGCGGTTTCAAAATCTTGAATGGAAAAGGCATCGGCTACATGAAAGCTGCCAATTCGAGTACGGCGGAGGCTGCTTAAATAAGCTCCACAGCCAAGTGCCTGACCAAAGTCGTGCGCGAGGCTGCGTATGTAAGTACCGGTACTGCATACGACTCTGAATGATACGACGGGCATTGCCGATGCGTCTATTTCGAAAGAATGAATGGTAATAGTGCGAGGGTCTAACTGTACTTCTACCCTGCGGCGTGCGAGCTCGTACACACGCTTTCCGTCTTTTTTGATGGCCGAGTGAATGGGGGGCACTTGGTTAATCGTACCTATGAACGATGCGGTAGCGGCTTGTACCTGCTGTGCCGATAATTGTTCGGTGGGTTTAAAATATTGGGGTTCGCTTTCTAAATCGTAAGTGGGTGTGGTAGCCCCCAAAGTAAAAGTGCCGGTATACTCTTTTTCTTGAGCCATGTACTCGTTTATTTTTTTGGTAAACTTGCCGGTGCAAACAATAAGCAGGCCGGTAGCCAGCGGATCGAGGGTGCCGGCGTGGCCTACTTTTTTTATTTTGATGAGATTGCGAATTTTTCGTACCACATCAAACGAAGTCCAGTCTAAAGGTTTATCTATTAACAACGCTGCACCTTCTTCAAAATGGATTGTTGATAGATTGTTAGGTGAAGTCATGCTGCAAAAATAGAGGGCAAGAAGAATAACTAATTAGTTTTTTTGCGCCGAATAGGTAGGATGAAGTATGCGCCGAAGCCGAAGTGTGCGACGCAACAAAGCTGCCATGTATTTATTGCTGGGCACATAAGTATTTTTTACTTTTACCGGATGAACACGACGACGGATATGCAGGATACGATAGTGGCACTGGCTACGCCTCCGGGTGTGGGTGCTATTGGAGTGATACGATTAAGTGGCAGCGCGGCTTTGGAAGTGGCCGAAAAAATATTTAAAGGCAACCGGCTGACAACACAACAAAGCCATACCGTACATTTTGGCCATGTGGTGCACAACGGCGAGGAGATAGACGAAGTGGTGGCGGCGGTGTTTAAAGCACCGAAGAGCTACACAGGCGAGCATACGGTGGAGCTAAGTGGTCATGGATCGCCGTACATATTGCAGAAAATACTGGAAGCCTGTGTGGCATCGGGGGCGCGATTGGCAAGACCGGGCGAATTTACCCAACGTTCATTTTTGAACGGGAAACTGGATTTGGCACAAGCCGAAGCAGTGGCTGACCTGATAGCAGCGAATAGCCGCGCGGCGCAGCAAACGGCACTGAACCAACTTCGCGGCGGTTTTTCGGACGACCTGAACCAATTGCGTGATGAACTGATTCATTTTGCAGCGTTGATAGAACTGGAGTTGGACTTTAGCGATGAAGATGTGGAATTTGCGGATAGAAAAAAACTGTTGGATTTGATGGCCAAGTTAGACCAAAAAACTCAGGGATTGCTGGATTCCTTTAGGTTGGGCAATGCTATTAAAAATGGCGTGAGTGTGGCCATTATTGGCAGACCCAATGTGGGAAAAAGCACCTTGCTGAATGCGTTGCTGAACGAAGAACGAGCCATTGTGAGCGATATTGCCGGCACCACGCGCGATACGATAGAAGAAACGCTAAACATTAATGGTGTGTTGTTTCGGCTGATAGATACCGCCGGCATTCGCGAACATACGATGGACGTGATTGAAAGTATGGGAATGGAACGCAGCAGACAAAACGCCGCACGTGCGGATCTAATTATTCACCTAATAGATGCTACACAAACCACGCACGAGAATGTGAGTTGTATAGAACCGTTTGCGCAAAAAACCATTAAAGTGGTAAATAAGTTTGATTTGATGAACCCGTTGAATTTTAATTCGGAAAACGAAATTTGTCTTTCTGCCAAAGAAAAAACAAATATTGACTTGCTAAAGAATAAAATGTACCACAAAGCAATAGGCGCAACAGTAAACAGCGAAAGCACGATTGTTACAAATGCCCGCCACCACGAAGCACTACAAAAAATATCGGAAAGTTTGGCGGCTGTAATGCAAGGCATAAAAGACCAACTAAGCGGCGACTTGCTAACCATTGATATTCGCCGTGCACTGCATTACCTAGGGGAAATAACCGGCCGAGTAGAAGTGGACAGAGATATACTCGGTACTATTTTTGGAAAGTTTTGTATCGGAAAGTAATTTACTATTTAACAACACAAAATAAGAACAAACAAAAGTGTATAAAAGCCATATAAATAAAGGGTTTGAGCGTTTTATACTTTACTTTCCAATATTTCATTTATTTGTTATTTTATGTTGTTATTAGTCTTATTTTTGTTGCTAATTTACATTAATTGCCACTTAGCAACATATTAGCAACACAATAGCAACATAATTTTAGGCTTATGAAAGTGTTTTTAAGACAAAGGAAACAAACCAAAAAAGGCACTATTTCACTTTATTTGGAGATTTACAAAGGATATGCAGAAACCAAAGAGGGCAAAAGGAAACCAATAAGGGATTATGAGTATTTGGATTTATACCTAATTGAAAAACCCAGCAACCCTATCGACAAACAAAGCAATAAAGAAAATTTAAACCTTGCTAAAAGCATAAAAGCTAAAAGAGAACTTGAAATAAAAAAATGGCAGTTATGGCTTTACAAATGAGTTTAAAAAGCAAACCAACTTTATTGAGTACTTTAAAAACCTTGTAAGCAAAAAAGAAACCAAAGGAAATTTAGGCAACTGGTACAGCACCCAAATACATTTAGAAAATTTTGCAGGTAGTAATGTTACCTTTAAAGATATTGATTTACAATTTGCAGAAAGGTTTAAGGATTTTTTAAACAAAGCAAAAAAAAGGATGGTAAACTACTTTCCAATAATAGTAAAGCCTCCTATTTTGCTAAATTTAGAGCTTGTTTAAATGAGGCAGTAAGGGAAAAAATAATATATGGTAACCCAGCCGTTGAAACTGGAAACTTTAAAACCATTGAGAGCCAAAGAGAGTATTTAACATTGGATGAGTTAAAGAAATTAGCCCAAACCGAGTGCCGATATGATGTATTAAAAAGAGCCTTTTTATTTAGTTGTTTAACTGGTTTAAGATGGAGCGATATACAAAACCTATTATGGAAAGATGTACAAACAACTGGCACAAATTGGAGGGTACATTTTAAGCAACAAAAAACCAAAGGGCAACAATATTTAGATATTAACCAACAAGCTAAAGAGCTAATGTTGGAACAAGGCAAACCCGATGAGAGGGTATTTATAGGCTTAAATTATAGTGATTATTTCAATGTGGCTTTACAAATGTGGGTGCTAAAAGCTGGCATTACAAAGCATATTACTTTCCATTGTGCAAGGCATACATTTGCAGTACTGCAACTTACTTTAGGTACTGAAATATACACCCTTTCTAAAATGTTAGGGCATAGCGAGTTAAAAACTACACAGATTTATGCCAAAATAGTAGATGAAAAAATAAAAGAGGCAGTTAATAAAATACCCGATATAAACCTTCAAAGTATGATTGCTAATTTGTTAAATGAAATAGAGCCTCTAAAAACACAGCTTAATAGTTTAAGGCATTTACAAAGCTATAAAATAGCCCAAGCGTTAAACATTGAGTACACTTATGAGAGTAATAAAATAGAAGGCAACACCCTTACATTACAGGAAACACAATTAGTAATAGAGAGGGGATTAACTATTGGAGGCAAACCACTAAAAGAACATTTAGAGGCAACAAACCATTTTTTTGCTATTGAATTTATAAAGCAATTAGTAACTAAAAATATTCCATTTTCAGAAACAATACTATTGCAAATACACCAACTTATTTTACAGGGTATAGATAATACCAATGCTGGCAAATACAGGGCAGTACAGGTGCTTATAAGTGGCTCAAAACACACACCGCCCCAACCTTATTTAGTGCCTAAGCAAATGGAGGATTTTTTTATATGGTACAATGAAAACAAAAGCAAATTACACCCTATAATACTAAGTGCAGAAATACATGAACGATTGGTAACTATACACCCCTTTATTGATGGAAACGGTAGAACGGGCAGACTTTTAATGAATTTAATTTTATTGCAAAATGGGTTTCCTATTGCTATTTTAAAAGGGGATGTGGCTAATAGATTAAGGTATTATGAATGTTTGGAAATAGCCCAAACCCAAAACAATAAAAACCCCTTTATAGAACTGATAGCCCAAAATGTAAAAGAAACAATGGGCAGGTTAATAGGATTATTTGGTAATGATACAAGTATTTAAGAAATGACTATAATTAGTAATATCCCAAAAAATATTGTTGATGCAATTGCATTGTATGAAAGCCACATAACACTATTACAAATTGCTTATTTTAATTTCATCCAAGATTTTAAAAATGATAAAAAGAAAAATAAAATTTCATTTTATGAGAATTTTGAAACATCATATAAAGCAGCATTTAATATGGAAAATGTCATTACCTCATCAAATTTTATTTCATATTTAGAAAGTTATATTTTAAATACTGAAACAAAAGAGTTGGAAATAACTTACAATTTAATTTCAAATAAGATAAGAACATTATTAGAGTTTAGGCGATTGAGATTTAACCCTAAATACCCTTTATGTAATTCTTTATTTGAAAATGCAACACCATATTTTGCTTTATTTGCCATGAATTTAGGGTGTGAAGTAGATAAGGACGGTAATTATAAACAACCGATGAATGATTTTTTTACAGCCGATAATCTATTTGATAGAATTGCAAATGAGTTGAATGATACACAAAAAAAAGTGGATGAACTTTTTATATTAAGAAAACTAAATGAAAAGGTAAGTAGTTATACCCAGCCGCAGCACATACCACAAAAGCAAACACAGCCGATTAATAGCACACTACACCAGCAATTTTTAATATTTCACTATCTATTTAAGTATTTGGGAATTAGCACCAATGTAATAGACAAAACCCAAATAGCAAGGTTTATACAGTTTGCAACCCAAAAGCAAATGGAGGCAGAAAAAATACAAAATACAAGTATTTACAAGTTGGTAGATAACGGGAGTGTAAAGTAAACTGTGTCAGGGTCTCTCTTTGCGGGGTCTTCCCGCCCCATGGGGCGGGAAGACCCCGCAAAATTTTTTAGAAATTTGTTGGCACCCTCC